>PVIW01012202.1:0-33348 GCA_004026585.1 Noctilio leporinus | reverse complement strand
GGAACTTGTACCCTTTGCAACAACATGGATGGAACTGGAGAGTATTATGCTTAGTGAAATAAGCCAGTCAGTGAAGGACAGGTATCATATGTTCTCACCCATTTCGGGACAATAATGAGCAAAACTAACAACAAGCAAAACAGAACCAAGTGTATGAATACAAGGAATAGGCCTGCAGTGGTCAGGAGGAAAGGGGTAGCGGGGAGGGGGGAGGCAGAGGCAAAGAAGGGGAGCAACTTAGACAAGAACCTTGTATAAAGGAACCATGGACATGGACAACAGGTGGGATTGACTTTGGGGGGAAAGGGTGGGTGGGGAGGGGGACAGAGGGGAGAAAAAAAGGGATGGATGTAATACAACAACAATAAAATTAAAAAAAAAAAAAAGATAATAAAATTTATAAGTGAAAGAGCTAAGATCCAATCCTAAGACTGTCTGACCTCAGATTCAGGGTTAGCACTCTTCTCTTATACTATATTGCCTATGTGCAACTCTCATTCAAAGTTGGAGGGTATCACATACATTATTTAATTAAATTTTACTGTACTTCATTGAGTGAAATTAAGGTTGTAGTCATCTTTGTGTATCTGGGGGTTAACTGGGTCATGAGGAAGTATCCTTTGAACAGAACACATGAGAGGATTAATCCTTCTAAGCTTTGGGGGGAAAAGTATAAATGTGTATAGATCCATAAGCCATTTAAAGGTTTTAAAAACAACAACAACAACAAAGATCTGCATTCTGGGTGGTTGCTTGCAAAACAGCTGTAATCACTTGGCCAAATCACTTCCAAAGGGAGCTCAGTGTGCCCCCTGAACTTCCTTTGTCCTCTAACCGAACATAATGCAGAGGAGGTCTGTGTGGGTCTGAGACAAGATGGAATTCCGACCAGCTGTTTTCAAAGGTTACATTAGAAACTCAAAGGCTAAAAGGGTTGCTGTGAAAACTGCCTTCTAAAGTCAGAGGCTCTGCATTGTATCATATGTCTATATCAAGAAACTACGAAAGAAGTAAAACTGGCAACACACAAATCTTAACTAAATGAATAAAATGTTAGACCATATCAATATGGCACAAGGACATTTGACTTCCTGAATATTTCCCATTTTTGTGGTTTTTGAGGTTGCAGTAAAATTCAAACCTCTTTGGGTTCAAGTTCATGTAGTTTTGACAAAATATGACTTCCTGTGTCAGCAAAAAAAAGGTTTTGATTTTTTTTTAAATGAGAGTAATTACATAAAATAGTTTCCACCAACTATAAAAGAATCAAGCTTAGATTTCTCTTAAAACATACAGGGGTCAAAAATCTGTGAAGGAAACATAAACAATGGACTGATCTGGGGTTTCCTTGGGCTTTACCACATTCAAAAACCCTGAGTTTCTGTAAATCCCAAATTTAGTTAAGGATTAAAAAAACAGAGCAGAAAAGACATAGAGGACTCAATAAGTGTACAAGGTCTGTCTAAAAAGTATTGAGCCAATGACAATATAATTAATATAATTTAATTTATATAATTAAATTAATATAATTAAAACAGTTTGTATGGCTGATACTCTCGGGACAGACCTTGTATATTACCATTGAGCAGAAGGCTTAAATTTTGTCTCTTCTTGTGCAACTGTGTCTCTTCAAAGTTATCATTCTCTTTATATAATAATAAATGTTTATTCATTTAAGGAACATCTATGATGCTATTCCTACATGTCTGGCATAGTTATAAACTAGCTGCACAGTAGAGAGCAAAATGGACACCACTTTAGTCTTCGACTAAAGAGATGAGGAAATACATAAGTAAATACAGCTCTTTGTAAACAACTTTTGTAAATCAACATATAAAAATATAATTGAAGTACTCTGATGAAGATGGAGGGGAAAACCTATGTAGATTAAGTCCATGGGAGAGATATGCCTGAAGAAACACCATCTGAATGAAGACGTGCAGAATGAGAAAGGGCCAAGTCCCCTGGCCAGGGGGCTGCTCATGGAAGGCTCTGAGACAGGGAAGAGCTTGGGCTGATTGGAGACTATAGCAAGAGTGAAGTGGGGCATTGGGAGTATGGCTCAAGCAGGGGCCAGATGATCCCAGATAATGAAGTAGCACTGAAGAGCCTTAAACAAAGAAGTGACATGGTCTAATTTAGATTATAGAAACATTACTGCAGCTTCAATGTTCACATCCTATTTGGTGGAGGAGACGAGTTGGGAAAGGAGTACAGTGGAAACAGAAAATTGAGATAGCAAGTGATTATAATAGTTCAAGTGCATTGGGGCAAAGGAACACAAGTGAGATGTATTTAATTTATTCTTCAGTTTCTTGTCATTGGCTATACTTGTTTGGACATCCATCAAAGCTGACATAAATGTGAAACGTTTTCATGTCTGATCATACTGCATGAACTCCATTAAGCATTCCACAGGGGAAATAACAATTAAGGGAGTCAGAAAGCCATTACTGTGGCTTTAAGCTTTGTTGATTGCCAGAGACAGCAAGAGTCCAAAACATAATATCTGTGATTATAGCACTGTGCAAAATACTTGAACTTCTGGAGTCCTGTGACATGTGGTGCACATGGTTGCCATTGTAGTTAGCTCCTCAGGCAAGGAAATTAGGAGGTATACTTGCCTTTGGTTCTTTTCTCATTTTCTTGACATGAATTTGAATGGAGAAGGCAGCGCTCAATGAGTTCCTGATTTTTCTGTGTGTATGCTCAAGGAGTATCAGAAAAGAAAGAAGCTATGACAACTGTTTTCAAATGGCAGTGTGTGGAGGCTCAGGGGATGTTAATTTCAAAGCTACTAATGGGCATTTTGACCAGTCTTTACAAGATACACTGCTTGTAATTAGGCTCCATCAAGAGAAGACATTTTTAAAGCAGTTCTGGGCTAACCTCTCCTTTAAGTTTGTTTTTATTTTTAGTATTGTCCACTGAAGATGTCTGTGGGGTTTCTGAGAAAGTCATTTTAAGGAAAGTAAGAAATTGGACATTCTACACAATAAGATTTTTGGACACTATTGAACATCCTTTTGAGATCTGTGGTCATGAATTTAAAGTGCTATCAATTAGTACATTTATTTATTTATTTATTTTTAAAGATTTTGTTTATTATTTTTTTAGAGTGAGGGGAAGGGAGAGAGGCAGAGAGAAAAAGAGAGAGACATCAATGTATGCCTGCCTTTCACCTGCCTCCAGTTACAGATCTAGCTAGAGACCTGGCTTGCAACCTCATTATGTGTGCCCTGACTGGGACTTGAATCAGCGACCTTTGGGTTCGAAGGGCAGTGCCTTATCCACTGTGCCACCAGCCAGGGCCTCAGCAATTTTACTTTTATTTATTTTAAAAGATTTTATTTATTAATTTTTAGAGAGGGGGAAGGGAGAGAGGCAGAGAGGGAGAGAGACATCAATGTACGTTGCCTTACACCTGCCTCCAGCCACGGACCTGGCTGGAGATCTGGCTTACAACCTGGTAATATTGCCCTGGCTGGGAATTGAACCAGCAATCTTTGAGTTTGCAGGCTGGTGCCTTATCCACTGTGCCACCAGCCAGGGCCTAGCACTTTTATTTTTAAACAGTCACAATTCCTTTTCTTCTAAGGCAAATAGTATCTTCAGTGGAAAGTTGTTTTAATTTATTTCCCTTAACATTTGTGGTTTGTGTCTTTTATTCAGTGATAGATATTTCTTGACCATATTTCTGTGAGCCATGGAATATGTTGTCAGAATCCTCAGTCATAAGCTATGAGAAGCAAAATGATATATAAAAAATATTAAAGGAGCCCTGGCTGGTGGCACAGTGGATAAGGCACTGGCCTAAAACCCAAAGGTCACTGGTTCTATTCCCAGCCAGGGCACATAAGCCAGGTCTCCAGACAGGTCCATAGCTGGAGGCAGGTGAAAGGCAACCATACATGGATGTCTCTCTCCCTTTCTACCTCTTTCCCTTACCCTCTCTTCAAAAATAATAACTAAAATCTTTAAATATATATATAAAAGGAGACAGGGATTTAAAATAATATAAGAAAGGGGACTTTCCCTTGGTATTCACTTCCTAGTCTCTCAGTTTCTGTTCATTTGGTCATTTAATCTACATCTTTGCTGCCCTCCCTAAATTTGGAGCCTTAACTAAACTATAGATTCCTTGGTGACTTATCAGGGAAACATGTAACTGGAGTGCCAAATATGACACATATTGTATAGCTCAAATACCTCTGAAACTGCTAACTCCAAAGATTTTGACGTCTTATTTATAGGTAGCAACATAAGAATCTTTGATAAAGTTCTCAGAGATTGAGAATTTGGTGAAGTTTTCTGTTCACAATAGAAGAAGAAAAATTAGCAGAATGATTTGTTCTGAAATTTTGCTGTTTTACCTAGAAGACAGGAGGACAGGATCCTGGGGGCTTTAAAGATTGTGTGTGTGTGTGTGTGTGTGTTATGTTGAATTGTACGTGGACAATGTTGGCTATTTGTCTTCTTTTAACACCAAAAAATGTAAAGCATTTGGAACAGAGAATAAAATCTATCTCATTTGCTTTTACTTTTGCACATTTCTGAGTCCCCATATTGATATAATCCCTAAAGCTAATTTAGCCAAATATGGTTAATCCTTTAGAAGCCTCAACAGTCAGCCATGTACTAGGTATAGTGCTACTCTATAGAACCTTCAATTCAACTTCTCAGAGTTGTCAAGGAGAAGGTTTAAAATGAGTTTGCCTTGTCAAGTAGGAACACAGCTGAAAGATCTATGCCAGCCTTTCCAACTCTATTGCCTAGAGCAATGGTTCTCAATCTAGGGCAATTTTGCCTCCTAGGGACATTGCAATTCTAAACACTTTTTGATTTTCATGACTTAAGGGTGGAGGTAGGCAGAGGCCAGTGGTGAAGTTTGGAAACCTATACCTATATCACCTCTTTAATCCTATTATCATATATGCCAATTTCCTGGGTTTATAAGCATGCAAAAAGAAGAAGCTAAAATTTTAATTTAAAATTCAACATTATACATCATTAGCTTTCTGTTAACCTCAAGTGTAAAACTGGTCCATTTGCAATAAAAATGATGACCTCTTACAATTAGGCACTTTATAGTGTGCAAAATACATTTACATATGTCACTATATTTGTCTCGAGTATTGTTAAAGAGTTACAGCTGGTATCGTAACCATTTTATAGAAAAATTACTTTTACCTACTGCATCTCTTAATTTTTTTTTAACTTGTTACAATACCTTAATTATTGATGAATCATTAACAGATCTATTACATGTGAAGTATTTCTAGAAGGGAATGTTCAGGGTGTGGGTGGCTCATATCTCCAAATGGGCATGAGAGAACTCACCTATGAAGAAGAAAATGGAACATCAGAGATTGTTTTGGAAGTGGTAAGTTATATAGTATTTCACAATTGCGCTGTACATCGGAGATATAGCAATTCATATTTTCGTAAAGCAGCAAATAATCTTAGATGTTCTCACTTGCCTTATATTAGAGAACCTGAAACAGAAGAGAATTATGGTCAGGAAAAAATCCTGGCCTCTGATTTACTCTTTGTATGGCTTTTTCATACATTGACCCACAAAACATCACTTCAATAGAAGAAAAGATTGTGGGGAGGTGTGGGGGGCATCAAATGCTGAGATATGGTTTGTGTTTCCTTGAAAAGTTAAAAAATATATGGGTATAAATGTGTCAAGTCAATTAGACAAAGGAGGACCTTTGATTCTGGAAATGTCTTAAAGATAGATAAAGATTCAGAAGAATATTTACTGAATGTGAAATAAGTCCCTGCCTCATTCAGCACTGGCATAGAGCAAACATACTGCTTTTGAACCCAGGGCGAAATGCTGGTTTGACCACTTACTAGCTCCATGGAATTATGTTACGTAATTAGTTACACAATTGTGTTTGATGTCCTCACCTGTTAGAAAGGATGGTGCTCTCTGGCACAGCAGAGAAGATTAAGGTGTGATATAATGGACTTAGCACAGCGCCAGGCACACTGGTAGTACCTGAACACAGCAAATTCTTCTCAAGGGGGCTGAAAAGTTCTGCTTATGGCAAACCCTCTCTTTATTTAACACCCTTCAAATAATTTTACTTAGAAGCAAGTCTTCCTTTGCCTGCCCTTTAAACTTTGGGGCTCCCCAGGGTTTTCCCCATATTTCACTGTATCTGATGCTGTATTTTAGTAAGCTCTGAATACACTCATGTTCATAGCAGCAACAGCCAAAAGGTGGAGGCATCCCAAATATCCATTGATGGATGAATGGATAAATAAAAGTTGTAAATCCATAGAACAGAATGTTATTTCAACCTTAAAAAGGAAGGAAATCCTGATATATGCTACAACATATATGAATTTTGAAAACGTTATGCTTAATAAGATAAGCCACAAACAGAAGGACAAATTCTGTGTAATTCCATTTAAATAAGGAACCTAGAGTAGGCAAATTCATAAAGATAGAAAGTAGAATAGTGGTTGCCAGGGGAAAGGAGGAATACAGATTTCTTAAAGAGTATAGAGTTTCGCTTTGAAATAAATAAAAATTTCTGGAGTTTGATGGTGGTAATAGTTACACAATATGTATGTTCTAGATACCTCTGAATTATACAATTAAAACTGATTAAAATGATACATTTTTGTATGTATTTTTATCATAGTGAAAATATTTTTAAATAAATATAATAACAAAGTGCTATTATTTGTTGAATATTTACCATGGACTACATATTAGGCTAATCATTTTCTGTGCAGTCATTCATTTACTCTGTATTAACTATCAAAGATAGTGCTAATATTATTATTATTTTTTTAATTTTATTGTTGTTGTATTACATCCATCCCCTTTATGCTCCCCTCTGTCCCCCTCTCCACCCACCCATTCCCCCCAAAGTCAATCCCACCTGTTGTCCATGTCCATGGTTCCTTTATACTAGGTTTTTGTCTAAGCTGCTCCCCTTTCTTGCCTCTGCCTCCCCCCTCCCCCCAACCCCTTTCCCCCTGACCACTGAAGGCCTATTCATTGAATTCATATACTTGGTTCTGTTTTGCTTGTTGTTAGTTTTGCTCATTATTGTCCTGTAATGGGTGAGATCATATGATTTTTGTCCTTCACTGACTGGCTTATTTCACTAAACATAATACTATCCAGTTCCATCCATGTTGTTGCAAAGGGTACAAGTTCCTTCTTTCTTTCTGCTATATAGAATTCCATTGTGTAAATTTTCATTTACCAAGAAGAAAATTGAGGCCTTGAAAGACCACACAGCTAGGAAGTAGCAGAGCTGAGATGGAAACCCAGGTAGCAAGTTCCAAATTCTTATTCCCTGTGTTTACCCCTTCCTAGTCCCTGGGTATCACATTTTGAATGTCTAGCCTAGAGTTGAAAAGAGCTATGATGATATTGATGCTTTAGTCACATTATTTTCAGCCTTTCAAAAAATTGTAAAACACTTTCCTGCATCCCAATTTAAAGGTGAAAAATATGAAGTGTAGAGAAGTTAAATAAGTTGTTCACATTCACTCATCCATGAAGAAGCCAGGATTTATACCTAAGACAGTCTAATTTAAAGTCATATTTTTAACATTAATGTTTTTTTTACTATTCCACAAATATTTATTCTAAGATAACTACTTTTTTATATTTTAAAGTTTTGAACTGGGTATGTATTTGACTACATCAAAATAGTATTCTCCTTACACCCCAATATTAACTTGACGATGGGCTTTGCAGAACTCACAAAATAGGATACTTAGCATTCTAAATATGAAAGTTCTCTGAATAAGTTTGTTAAAGCATTATCTGTCCCAAGATTACAAAAACTGGCCCTTAGGTACAGACCTAAATGAAAAAAGAGATTAGAACTCAGGGAGAACATGTCTGTAGAGGAGAGAATTCTCCTATAGCCCTGAGATGCTTCTGAGGCTGGAAAACCTTGGCCTCCCACGGCACACTTAGAGAACATGCCTATGTAATTTATAAAAGTTCAAACCATTCTACATGCATTTTGGTCACCCCTATTATGGCCACCTTTCTCTACTGCCTGTGCTTCAATTTCTTCCATCATTGCCTCATTACTAAGTACTGAGACCCTCAGTGGCCCTGGGTGTTTTCAATGGTAGTGGTACCTCAACAATGTTGCCTCTTTAGCAATTTTGCAATTTTACAATTGTCTTCAGAGACTGCAGAAAATGGGACTAGGCAACTTGGAGCCCAAACACAATTTCTAAGACCTAAATCCCTGACCTCTTAGGGATGCTAAGAGAGGCTGTGAGATGCAAAGTCCACCAACTGAAGCCAATCTGCTTTGTTCTGTGAAAGAGTTTTCTAACAACTGTGAATCATTAGGCATCATAAGGAAAGAGCCAATTTTCTTGCTATAAAACCAGCTTTTGATAAGATAGGCATCCCTCATGTCACAGTAGGATTCAATGACCTAAATACAACTTCCAACAATGGAAATAATGGCTAAGGGTTTTTAAATTCCTTTCTGGATTATATTTTGCCTCTACCCGGATCTAGGTGTGGAAAAATTTATTTGTAATAATAACTACATATTACTGTGAAAACTGCAATGTTTAAAAATTGCTGGTAGTAAAAGAAGTAACTTTTCAAGGAAAATTTTTGCTAGAAAATACATGTAACTTTTAAGGCATAATAAAACTATGTTTACTTTAAAATACACTACAATTTTCCCAACTATTACTGAAAATGGAAATCCCAAATGCAGTTGAAATATCATTGTCATGGAGTCATACTGAATTTAAGGGATGGCATAACTGGTATTAGAGGAGACCAAGAATGAGGCTGTGTTTGGAGAAGGCCTTGAACTCTCCTAGGTCATCAAATATTCATGCTATAAAAACTCTGCAAAATGATGTTTCCTAAATAAATGTCAAGAGCTAGATGACATTCAGAAAATGATTCCAGAATGAGAACAAGCAATGTTTCATTAATTAAAAGCAAGCAAAAAAAGATGACTAATTAAATGTCATGATGGGACAGGGAAGGTGCAGCAAAGGGTGGGCTCAGTGGGAAACCATGTCAGGGAATTGGGCTCTGAAACTGAGGATGGAGAAGCTGGGGGCAACATCCTTGTTTGCAGAGCCAGGTTCAAACTGGGCCAAATAATAAAATATTCTCAAAAATGCCTCCACAGAAGAGAGAGCCTTAATTTTCTTTTAAAGGGAAGGAAACCACAGTAAATGTAATCTGGAACATATATTTCTATTATTAAAAATAATAGCAACTAGCAGTCAGTCAGTGCCTCCTCTGTGCAAGGGAGTTTGATAAGTACTTTATGAACACCATCTTGCCAGATTAAGCTTGTAAATAAACCACCAGCAAAGCATAAACCCACCCATTGTTTTTTCCCCCCAGAAATTGATATTTTTTCATTTCCATAACTCATTGAGTTACTCTCAGAGGAAAACCCGGAATGTTGTTGAACTACTTTTGTTCATATTTTCAATGGCATTGTTTTTATTTTATTTATTTATACATTTTTAATGTTCCTTTTTTAAAAATTTATTTATTATTTTCAGGGAGAAGAGCAGGGAGGAGGGAAAAAAGGGATAAAAACATCAATGTATGGTTGCCTTTCACCTGCCTCCAGCTATGGAGCTGGCTGGAGACCTGGCTTGCAACCTGGTTATGTGCCCTGACTAGAGAATAGAACCAGTGACCTTTGAGTTCACAGGCCAGCAGCTTATCCACTGAGCCACACCAGCCAGGGCTTGTTTTTATTCTAAATTACATAATGTAGGGGCAGTCAGCATTCTTTATAAACACTCAAAAGCTCTGCAACTTTGGCCCTGGTCACTGGGTCTCCCCTACCACTCCTTAGTTAACTGGTTGCCATCAGATAATACCTACCATGAGGAGAAAAGTATGGCATGCAGCTTTAAAGGAGATCTGAGTCCCAGTCTCCCTCCTACCCTGAATTTGCTCTGAACCACTGGACTCCAGTACCTCCTGTCCATCCTGGATACACCGTCTGTTGCAAACCTCCCTTGTTGTTTTTATCTGAACTTTGTGTCTGATTCCATATCATCACTCCCCAGGATATTTCTGCACAGGTTGAAACCACATTCTCTTCAGGCATCTGCTTTGCGTTTCCTGGATGGCCAGCAATGTGTTTGTTTATCTCACTAGGATTAGACTATAGATTTTGCAGTGGCCTTTTGAACACCAGTCTCAGAATGTTTGTTTTTGTAAGTTTTTGTCTTATCTCACTTCCTCTGAAAGAGCCTCACTTTTCACAGCTTGGCTGAAGCCTGAATAAGCCACTCTGAGTCCTGCCTAGACATCTTGCCAATGTATAAGGTTATATTGTTTGCATTCTGAAAATCATAACCATTATGCATTGTAGTGTTTCATCAAATAGCCAGTAGAGCATTCCAAGGGCATGGACAAGAGTCCAATGAACAGCATTAGCAGTAGCCTGTCTCCTTTCTCTCCCTCACACTTTCTCCTTGTCTTTTCCTCCTTTTGCCTCCTGACTCCTCAGTCCCCAACCCATGTTCTCTCTCGCAGAGGCATGGAACTGGGACTAAGTTTAATGATTTTCAAATGCAAGGGAAACACCTGGGGAACATGTTAAAATGTAAATTCCCAGACCACATCCTCAAAGATTCAGACTTGTAAGAGCTGGGGAGCACTGGGAATCTGTCTTTTTTCTTTTTTCTTTTTTTTTTTTTTTAAGATTTTACTTATTATTTTCAGAGAGGGGGAGGGAGAGAGGCAGAGAGGGATAGAGAGACATCAATGTATGGTTACCTTTCACCTGCCTGCAGCCACAGACCTGGCTGGAGACCTGGCTTGCAACCTGGTTATGTGCCCTGGCTGGGAATTGAACCAGCAACCTTTGGGTTCGCAGGCCAGCGCCTTATCCACTGTGCTATCAGCCCAGGGCCAAAATTGTGTTTTTAACCAGAACCCTTTGGGAGAACCAACATCCCCATCTAGTTTGTAGAATGCACATGAAGAAACCGCAGTAAAGTGGTTAAAATTCTGTACTCAAACAGCTCAGCTCTGGCTTTGAAGCTGAGCTCAGCCATGACCTGGCTGTGTGACCTTGAATCCCAGATTCCCTCAAATGTAGATAAAACAAAAGGTTTTGTGAGAATTCAATGGGTTTGGCACAAAGTGAATGTTCGATAAATACTGACTCTTATTTTTAAGTTATTATATTCTAAAGAAACACAAAAGAAATGAAAATAGTAGGAAACCAAATCATATCAATAGCCTCTATGAGGTGAACATGGTTTTAGTCATGTAAAACTAAAGGGGAAATTTGGACCAAGATCTGTAAGACAGAAAGCAAGTGCCTAGCTCTTTCATTTCTGATGCTCCTAGCTTCCTCAGTCCTATCATCACTCAACATCCTTCAGGAGGTTTCTTGAATTCACTTCCTCAGTGAAGGTGACCTTTATGACCCCTAGCTTAAATCACAGCATCAGTATAGTACTTCCTCCTGATATGTTGTTCATCACGTGTTTAGTTTACTGTTCAATGTCTGCCATTCTGCTATGTGAGCTCCACTAAGAGATAAAATCTTATTACCTATGGTGGCTTTATTACCAATAGGAGATGCATATCTTTTGAGAGAATAAATACATAAATATAAGATTTTTAAAAGTCGTTAGTACTATTCAACTATGAAACAGAATATCTTGGGGGTACTGACTTGCCTATCATGGCAGGTCCATTCAAGTGGACCCTATGGGTATATTGCTAAGAAAATCCTTGCCAAGAATCAGTTGGCCAGTTTTCCAGAGCACATCAAGGAAATCTTGGGAAATTTCTTTAAAAAAGACTAAGTCATAAGGAAGAGCTCTGTTTTGCCATTTGCAAAGAGTTAGACAAATCATATAAAGAAACATTAGATGACAACCTCAATTTTAATCATATCTTCATGAAACACCTGAAGGTCCGTTTGAATAATGCCCTGCATAGCTACAGGATCTCCAAATGATTAGGGTAAAATGAGGTAGAGACAGAGCAGCTTTACTTACCAACCTACCCCAGCTTTGCTTTATTGAAACATTTTTCCTTCCTCATATGGAGAAATTTCAACTTGACATTAATGTTCCTACAATGGAAAGGTGATTCACCAGCTGAGTGAACTAAGCATTCTACCACACTTGGTCTCAAACGTTGGAAAAACAACAAAAATCGCACATTATTTCAAGCCTGAGAAAGCTGAGCTAATATTTAGTTTTCTCCATTGTCTTTCATTTTCTGCTTCTGGCTCAAAATAGAAAACTACTTTTATATTCATTTAAATGTATTTCTTAGGGGAAAACACACATTCCAAATGGAAGCAGGAAAAGAAAATAAATGCTGAATTCTATTTCTTTTGGCATATTGACTTAATTTAATTTTGCTCATATGGCTGGAGTTTCCATTACTGTTAAATAAAAGGCCACCTAGAAGGTCAGAGAAAGTGAATTAAGAAGGCTGCATAGCTTTTACTGGTGGCATAGTGGATAAGGCTCCCGCCTGTGAACCCAAAGGTCTCTGGTTGAAATCCCAGCCAGTGCACATAACCAGGTTGCAAGCCAGGTCTCCAGCCAGGTCCGTGGTTGGAGGCAGTTGAAAGGCAACCATACATTGATGTCTTTCTCCATCTCTGCCTGTCTCCCTTTCCCTCACTTTAAAAATAATAAATAAAATCTTAAAAATAAAAAAAGAAAGCTACATAATTCTTAGCCATGCTCTTATCAATTTGGTCCTTATTACAACTTAGCTAAACTCCATCTATAGGGCAAGCCCCCTGAATGAATATTTACATTCCATTATTTTAAAAGAAAATCAAGAGTGCCATATAAAATGACAGTTATGTGTGACAAACATTTGAGTATATAGAGATAAGTTATGGCTTCATTCTTTATAGATTTGACAATGCTATGGAGATGCCATTTTAAAGGTATTTCTATACATTCCTCTCTTTATTTCTTTGAGCTCATATGTTTTCTCCCTTCTGGAAAAGGAAATGCACTGAAAACAAAGACAAAGTGTACTCTCTTACAAGTATTCATAGGCCCAGCAACCTGCTAACTGTGAATTCTGGAGGTCATTTTGCAAAGACTCTGGACTTATTCTGATTGATGAAAACCCCTGATTATTGTTAGCAGTTTGATCTTTGTCAGGTTTATCATTTGCCATAAATGGAAGGAAAAGCCAGTTATGAGACAACCATATCATCAGGTAGAAAATGATTGAAATGTTTTGTGGTGACAAATTCATCCTATATCACACATTTAGTGAAATAAAGGAGAGCATATGGTCTCTTTCCCGTGTGGGTAAAGCAGTGAAAGATTCCTTTACTGAAGCAATTTCCAAAGAGTATTCCTTAGATGATAATCTATAGTCAAAAAACTTTTACACAATGACTCCATATGATTTTGAATTTTAGAGAGTCAAATGTATTTTAGTCAATGAAAGATCCTAGGAATTCCTGAAACCATTTATACTCTAATTTAACTTAACTTTCCCCAAATTTATTTGATCCCATTTTACAGCATACTTATTAATTATAACTAGACTTCCATTCAAAAATAGTACCACAACTCCCAAACCCCTTTTCCATCCTCCCACCAGCCCTACTTTTCTTGAGACATTATTTAATGCATGGATGATCTATAGTATCCCCAGTACTGTCCAATCTTATCTATGTCATGATACTCATGGACAAGTATAATTAAAGTTACAGAAATGGTGTACCACATACATGTGTAATAGATTATTAACATTTTTTTCTACTTAATGCTTTTTGACTATGTTTACCTGCCATAAAATATTCTGTGAATTCTTCTACTCTATAAATTTATGAAGCACTGGCTCAGTCAGGAGGCCCTAGTCCCCAATGCTGAGGGGGTCAGTACCTGTGGTGAAGCACTAGGCCATAGCTTTCCATGCAGGGATTCCTCTCTGATGAGCTCACAGGTGTGTGCAGGGGGAAACCACCCCAGCATTAGGAATATTTGTGTACTAACTGAGGAGTCCTCTCTACTTGCCTTCAGGTACCTATTACCCTGTGTGAGGTCAGTTATGAGTTATGATAGATTCCCTTTGTTTCACTGCCCACTCTACCCTAATGTTTTACTGGGATCTAGCACTATATCATCCAAGGGACTTACCTATACTTCCTGTGTTAGGTACACTCTACTTTCTCTGTCCAAGTTTTTATAAGGTTTCAGACCAGATGAAGGACAACTGAAGGATGATATACCTTCAGTTTTGGAGGATGGTCCTCCAAATATTTGGAGGATTTTCACTTTCTTTCAACTATTATCAGGCTGTTCTCAGAGGATACCTTGGTATCCACTCCCCTACTTGCTTCCAAAAGATATGGTCAAAATTTGATTTCACTATAGAGCTAGGACTCTGGAGAAAGGGTAACCAGGTAGGAAAGAGATAACTGCAGAAAAAAGTTATATTCCAATGGACTGATGAAAGCTGGTAGGTTTCCAGGGATTTTTCAAATATACCTATTCTATAATATACCAGTTTCTAATTCCTATTTTGAGATTTCTAGGCATTTATTTTGTTATTTCCCAATAGAATATATTGTCTCCTTTGTAATGCCTTAAAAGTAATCTATATGCATTGATCAAAATTAAAATTACAAGGTCTGTCCAGAAAGTATCTATCCAAGTAATATGAAAAATAGAGACATTTATTGAAAAAGATACAAGATACAAGAAACACTGTACATAGGACAATGATGCCTCAGTCCCCTCCAAAATAGGCACCTTGGGACCTCACACAGTTCTCCCATTTACCATCAGCTGCCCTGTTGTATTTTCCTGAATCTTATGAGAAATCTGAAATTTCTTCCCTTTCAAGAATGGTTTTATATTTGGGAAAAGCCAGAAGTTGCAGGATGCCAAATCTGGGCTGTGAGTGGGACTGAGTCACCTGGGTGATTTAATGTTTTGCCAAAAACTGTGCAGATGTGAGGCATGAGAAAGTGTGTTGTGATGAAGCTGCCAATCACCAGTTGCCCATAGCTGTGGCCTTCTGAATTACCCAAATAGTTTCTGCAGAGACATGTTCAAACTTAACACAAAATTTGATGCAATTTTTTTGCTTTACTCAGTGATTTTGAATGCAATGGTCACACAGTGCCCATGCTCACTCAACAGTGTCTACTGCCCCCACTGACTAGTACAGTGAAGTCGTCGTTGTTCATGCCTGCACATTCCAGTCCACTCTCCTTGGCTACCAGGTTACGTTAATGTTACTCAGACTGCTCTCATTCTATTAACAATGTAGGACTTTTTCTGGACAGACCAGTGGGCAAATGAGCAAAACAAAGAAAACAAAAATCACTCATCCACCACCCAAATAGAACCGTAGTTAACATTATAGGTTATTTATCACAGTCCTTTTTTCTTGCATAAATATTTGTAGTTTATTTTAAAACACTAAAATATCTGTGCTTAATGTATTAGAAACATCTTCTCCTACCTTACTATGTACCTCACTTGTCTTGGTATCATTTCTGGAGACTGAGTTAGCTTCCCTTCTATGGCTCTGTACGTGAAGATGTATTTGATCATTCCTTTATGTGATCCAAAGTAGTGGTTTATTTACTTTTGAAATTTAATTATATCATTCAAAAACATTGTAGAAGGTGAGCTGTTGATCAAAGTAGTAGTTCAATGTTGCAGATTGTTTTTTACCTATAATAGTGTCATGCTTAATACCTCTGTAACTAAATCTTATTACACACATCATTGACTTTGTGAATAACTGTAAAAATGAATAGTAACGGTTGTGTAGCAATATGAATTGTACTTAATGTAACAAACTGTGTACTTAAAATAGTTAAATAGTAAATTGTGTTATGTACATTCTTACCACAATAAAAACTTCTTTGCTAAATATGTTTGTAAGACTTGTCCATATAATTTTTTATTTACGTTAATGTGTGGCATACCATTGTGTGAATATACCATAATTAATTCATTCTACTAAGACAGTCTGCAAGATTTTTAGAAACATGGGCACCCATTTTTCTAAGGTACACATCCAACACTGAAGTCATTGAGTTATGGGAAAAATACATCTTTCACTTGAATAGATAATACCAAAACATGTGACTATATAACTTGTGCCAGCTTGTGATGAGGATTTCCAATATTCTTGATGAACAATTTTTAACATGTGTGCCACAAGAATATTTAAAACATGGAATATCTGACTATTTTGTCAGGAGCACCAACATCTTTTCCCTTAGACTGTCAAATTGGGGTGGTGGGGAGGACAAAGACAACACAATAGTAGCTGCCTGTGTGAGTGAATCAAAATTTTATCTATATTTTGTCATATTGGCAAAAGAAATTTTTTTTGGTGTGCTATAGAATTTTAGTAATTAGATTATGTGTGCCATGATATGAAAAGGGTTAAAAATCACTCTTCTAGTCTCTCCCAACATTTGTTATTTTGATAGTATAAAATTTTTTACCTAGCCCTGGCTGGTGGCACAGGGGATAAAGCACCAGCCTGCGAACCCAAAGGTCACTGGTTTGATTCCCCAGCCAGGGCACATAACCAGGATGCAAGCCAGGTCTCCAGCCAGATCCATGGCTGGAGGTGAGTGAAAAGCAACCATACATTGATATCTCTCTCCCTCTCTGCCTCTTTTCCTACGCATCTCTCTAAAAATATAAATAAAATCTTTTAAAACATAAATAAATAAAAATCAATTTTACCAATATAGTAGATATACAAAAGTATTTCACTTTGTCTTTTATTTGCATATGTCAGATTATTAATGACATTGAGTGCCTTTTATATATTTATTGGTCATTTGGATTTTTTTTTTTTTGTAAAGCCAAAGATTTAGGTCTTTTGCAAATGTTTTTCTATCATATTGTCTATTTATTTTCTCATTGTTTTGGGAAAATTCTTCATATCTTCTGAAAACAAGTTCTTTGTTAGTTATGTGTGTTTTCCCCAAATTATATCTTTTTTATATCTTTTCTTTTTAAGAGAATATATATATATTCTCTTAAATATATATATTCTCTTAGTATATATATTCTCTATATATATGCTCTATATATTCTCTCAATAGTGTCTCTCAACAAACAGTTTTTAAATATATATATATTTTTTAATTTTTTTTTTTAAATCAAGATATGGTTGCCTTTCACCTGCCTCCAGCCACAGATCTAGCTGGAGACCTGGCTTGCAACCTGGTTATGTGCCCTGGCTGGGGAATCGAACCAGCGACCTTAGGATTCGCAGGCCAGTGCCCCATCCACTGTGCTACCAGCCAAGGCTAAAACATATCATTTTAATTGACAAATTTAGTTTTCTTTCTAATCCTTGTGCCTTTGATTCCTTTTTTTAATTGAATTTATTAGGGTAATATTGGTTCACAAAACCACATAGGTTTCAAGTGTGCAACTCAATAAATCATCATTTCCATACTGCATCGTGTGCCCATTGCCCTAAGCAGTCTCTTTCCATCTCCATTTCCCCTACTCTTTTGCCCACCTATACCTACCCCCCACCCTCCTTTACCTCTGATTATCACCACACTGTTGTCTGGGTCTATGTTATATATATATTTTTGCTTAATTCCTTTACCTTCTTTCATCCAGCCCCTAACACCCCTCTCTTCTGACAGTTGTCAGTCTGTTCTGTATATCTATGCCTCTGATTCTATTTTGTTTATTAGATTACACATATAAGTGAGATCATACATTATGTGTCTTTCTCTGGCTGACTTATTTCACTTAGAATAATAATCTCCAGGTCTATCCATGCTGTCACAAAAAGTAAGATTTTTTTTTTTTAAATAGTGGAGTAGTGTAAATTATATAAATGTACCACAGCATTTTTATCCATTCATTGACTGATGGATAGACACTTGGGCTGTTTCCAAATCTTGGCTATTGTAAGTAATGCTGCAAGGAACATAGAGCTGCATTTATTCTTTTGAATTAGTGTTTTGGGTTTTTTCAGATATGTTTTCAGAAATGGGATCCCTGGTTTATAAGGCAGTTCCATTCTTAATTTTTTGAGGAAACTCCATACTGCTGTGCACAGAAGCTGTACCACTTTATATTCCCACCAACAATACACAAGATTTCCTTTTTCTGCACATTCTCTCCAGCATTTGTTGTTTGTTGATTTATTAATTATCATCATTCTGGCAAGTGTGAGGTGATATCTCATTGTGGTTTAATTTGCATTTTTCTGATAATTAGTGACACTGAACATCTTTTCATATGTCTATTGCTATGTCCTCTTTGGAGAAGTGTCTATTCAGGTCCTTTGTACATTTTTAATTGGATTGTTTGTCCTCTTGGTATTGAGTTTTATAAATTCTTTATAAAGAACCATCCGGTTTTTGGCTACCACTATGATCTATCTTTTTTTTTTTTAACTTTATTCTTCACCCACTTTGCTTCTGCTATGTTGACTTTTGAAAAATCTGTCCTGCCCTGGCTAATGTGGCTTAGTTAGTTGGAGCATCATCCTGTAACCAGAAGGTTGCAGGTTTGGTTCCTGGTCAGGGCACATACAGGACACAACCAATCAATGCTTCTCTCTCACGTTGATGTTTCTTTTTCTCTTTTTCTCCCTCCCTTCCTCTCTCTTTAAGAAAACAATGAAAAAAAATATTCTCGGTTGAGGATAAAAAACAGTATGTCCTTTTGATATACCAAGCTTGTGCCCAATTGAAAGCACTTGAATTTATGATTCCTTCTGTTTATGTTCTTAATCTCCAAATCTTCCTAGAGCTCTGTCCTTCCTAAAATTTAGATGTCACCCCAAACCTAGATGTCACCTAAGATAGGCTGTGTCTACATACTATATAATAACCTATTTTATCTTCTTTATAGCACCTGTTCATAACTAAAATTTTTTTAAATAATAAATTTGTTTTTAGAACTATTAGCTTCATAAGAACAAGATTTGGGAATTTCTAATTCCCAGCACTAAATGAGTACATAATATATGTTCAATAAATAACCTCTGAACAAATGAATGAATGACCATCTGGACACAGGAGAAGGGGATCAAGAAATGGACCAGGGCTGCATCTTCACTGTTCCCAAATCTCCTGCACTGGGCAGTGGCTCTGAACTTCAGCTGCATGTTGGAATCATCTCAAGTCCCATCGAAGCCTTAGTCCAACTCCCAGAAATTCTGTTGTAATTTACTGGGGTGTGGCCTAGGTTGCAAGATTTTTCAAAGCTCCCCAGGTGATTATTATGTGCAGCCAGTTGAGAACCACATATTAGATGTGACTAAAACTGAAGTTACTTTTCTCTCTGGCCCCTTGTGACTCTTTAAGTAAATTTTGAGACTCATTAATTCTAAAACTTGATAATCACTAAAGATATCCCTTAAATGCTTGATCTAAAGACAGCTCGTGTCCTGGCTGGATAGTTGAGTTGGTTAGAGCATCATCCTGATACATAAAGGTTGCAGTTTGATCCTGGGTCAGGGCACACACAAGAATCAACCAATAGATGCATACATTGGTGGAATAACAAATAGGGTGCAGGCTCCCTCTCTCTCTCCTTTCCTTTCTCTCTAAAATCATTTAAAATTAAAAACAAGAAAGATCTGGAATGCTTGTGTTTACCTTAAGGATCAAATTCCTATTGACTGGTGGGAACATTTTGGTTTACAAGATACATAAAACTTTTGTTAGAAGAAAAAATAGTGGTGACATATAAGTCAAATTCAGAATTTTCCACATTGTGTTTTTTCTGGTTATTTCATATTAAAGAAGGATAGGGAAGTAACTTAACTCCTGGGAATAGGAGTAGGTTTTGACATTTTGAAGGTCATGTCTCTGCTCCTGTGGGAAGCATGTAGAAAACCAAGCCAAGTTTATTTCCTAAGCCCATTTCTTAGGTAACATGGGGGAAGACACCAATGGCAATGGTGGGCACTATAGAGTATGATGCTGCTTGAAGAAATAATTAAAGCAGCAAAACCCTCTCTTCAAAGAAAAGCAAACTGTAACCCCAGTTTCTAAAACTGATTGAAGTGGAGTGGGTCTGTTTGAAGTAGAGTTTGTAGACTGGAGGCCAGCTCAGTTTAGGCTGCTTCACACAATCCCTACCCCCAGATGGCCCTGGAGGACTGAAAACACGTTTCTATATGATTCTTTTAGGAGTAGCAATTATATATATATCTTGGTTAACAAAATGTACCACAAAAGGAATTAAAATAAGAAATAGTTAAGGGTATGCTGTGGTTTCATTTATATCCAGATTAACCAGTTTAGCCCCTTTCTACAATATACACGAACATGACCTAGGAACCTTTGAAAAATGTAGGTTCTCATTCAATGACCCTTGGGTGAGACCCAAGATCTGCATTTCTGGTAGCTCTCAAATGCTGCCAATGCTTTGTATACCAGGGCTTCAAATCTCGATGAATACATCAGAATTCCCCAGGAGATATTAAAAATGCTAACCTCGGAGCCCCATCCTGGAGCTTCTGGATTCATCCTCTGGTTGTGGGTCTGGAAGTCTTTGTTTTCAATAAGTTCCACAGGTTTTTCAGGTGTTTGCTGAATTTGAGAATTACTCTCTAGCATGTGTCTGCCTATACATCTTAGCCTCCAGGAACCCAGGAAGAGATCCTGAGACTCAACCAGTGCCAGGGCTGGAAGAGTGTATAAAAATAATCTAGGTCAACTTTAGTCTTTTATTGGTTAGAGCTCCCAAAGGGCAACCAGTTCTTCCAGGTGCCCATTACCAGATGACAGCAGGGCAGAGTGAGCTCCAGAAGGGAAGTATCTGCCTTCCCAACCTGCAGGTTTCCCCAGAACACCTCAGGCCTTCTTTGCCATTGCTTCTCTGTCTGTGCTGCTTCCAGAGACCAGAGGCCATGTCTTTCTTATTTTCTGCTGTGTTCCCAAAGCTAAACACAGTGCCTGGCACAAAGAATGTGCTAAGTAACTCTTATGGTTGTGTATTCTAGTTACATTTATGCTTAATCGACTATCTTCAACTTTTTTGAGGTTGTCAGATAAAATATCAAAGTTATCATAAGAGTCTGAATGTGACTATGGGGAGGAAAGGGGATAGCCCTAGAATTCAGTTCTAGTTCCAAGTTTTACTAAGTGTATGATCTTGGGAATTTTGCTTAACTTCTCTGAGCCTCAGTTTACTTATCTGTAAATTAGAGACATCAGTAGATTTTATGTTATGAGGTTTTGTAAATATTTAATGGATCAATGCATGTAAAATTTTTACCATGGTGCTTGATACATGGTATGTGCTAAATTCAGTGATCACAAGGTCTCTAGGTTACAAGAGCAAGGTAAGGTAATGGATCTTATCAGTCACCCCAGAAGTTGTAGCAGCTATAGCAGCCGCAGAACCCCTGTCAACAGCCAATACTTGAAAGTTGGAAATGGATCGTCTCTGAAATGAGTATGTGTAATACATAGCCATAGGTCTGGAGGGAACAAAATGAGTTATCATAGCTTCTCAGGAGACCTTTTCTACAGCATGAGGTGTGTACCCCTTGCATAGTCAGTGGCTACTGAGATACTAAGGAAGCAAGTGACAAGATGACAGGAGGGGTGTATGAGCCCTGGGATTGTTTCCATAGGCTCCAAATATTGAGTAACCAGTTTAGAGTTTGGTGAAATAGCTTTGGGCAATGTGTTTCAATCTTTGCTCAGAGAGTGTAGCAATTGTATTTTAGCTTGATTAGTAAATGGAAGCATGTGTTTTTAGAACACATGCCTCAGGAGTTCACTGGGGGAGCAGGACTGGGTGATTGTTATCAAAAATTGTGTTTTCTTCACACGTCCTAGGTTTTCCAAACACATCTGATTTTCAAACATTATGCTTTGCTGTTCTGCGACGAAAATTCTACCTGCCTGAGCAGATGTGCTGATTTTGGGGGAAGGTAGTACTTGGGAAAATATGGCCACCATAGACTGATATAGAGATCACCTAAAAAATGTGCAGTGGTTGTAGAAAACCTATTTTATATTATAAATATATATGATTTCCCCTTTACCTCAGTAATAAATCAGACTTTTTTTCATTTTCAAGTGACAGAAACTAACTCACTTGTTTGGGCAAGAAGGGAATTCCCTGGTAACTGAGAAATTCAGAGGATTCATGGCTGGATGGATGCAGATTTTTAGTCAATGACCCAGAGAAGCTACCACTCCTCACCTCCTTACTCTCATTTCTCTGTCTTGATTTTATTCTTGAGTGGGGTCCCTCTTTGGGTAATCTGGGGTCATATTTTGCCAGCCTAGTATCCATACAGAAAAAAGTGATTTTCCATTTAAGCACTTAAAAAGAGTGTTTAAGTAGAAGCTCTGAAAATTCCCCCTGGCTGGACCTGAGTCATTCATGCCCCCATGCTAACCAGTCAAGGATCTGGCCTCAGCAGCACCTGAAGACTCCCCAAAGGAAACTAAGACATTGATATCAAAAGAGGAGTGCATAGATCCAGGGTAGGGAAATGCAGTAAATATCCTTACATCCTTTTTATCTAAGTCAAAATTTTGTTTTTCATTACTATTTTTCCAGAATAAAATTCTCACACACACCATTATCATTAGCCCACTTGCCCACAAAGGATGTACATTTGGCTTCCCTTTACTTTTCTGCTGTATCATATGAACCTCAACAAGGTCCTGCTTCTAGCTGTTGACTGTCTTCTCTCTATGTGATTGAATGGGATTTAGAGATTTCCTTTTTGTCACATTGGCTCCCATTTGCCTTCTTAATCTCTATAAAGTTGTCATTAAACTCTTGCAATCCTCCCATCACCCAAGAAGGAAGGATAATGCCTAGAGCCATAGGCAGCCAGGAAGAGCTTCTCCTGGGATTTCCTGAGAAACATACGCACAATTTGTCCACCATATGTAGCATATGGAAACCTGCAGAACAGGTCCACAGTTCATCTTCATCCATCAGAGCAAGTACACCAGAATGATTGCTTCAATCCAATTTGCAAATTGCACTTAAAGAACTAATTATATAAGAATTTGCAGGTGAGAATTGCTATCCTTGTGTGGAGTAATTTGCTTTATTAAATGAGAAATGACATGGTGTTCGTTATGTACTTAGCACGTTAAGGTTTACTGTTACATAGGTCCAACATTGACCAGTGCTCAACAGGTAGCTAAATGTCACAAGATTTAGAAAGAGACTCAGATAATAAAAAAGCAACATTTTAATGAAATATACATTGTCATTCAGCACAGTGCTGAACATTCAATAAATGACATTTATTGAATACTTATTGTCAGAACCCAGTCACTTCTCCAAACACCCTATAAGGAAGGCACTGGTATTACTCTCACTTCACAGTTAAGGAAAATGAAGAGCACTGAGGTTAACTGGCTTGTATTCAATGACACAGCTGGACCAGGGAAGTTTAGATCACTGGACCCCAAGCCCCAAGCTCTGACACATTATATAGATCTGATATAATGATCAGTTTGGCTATTTAGAAATTATTCATGGATACCTTTTCTTTTGGGAGATTTTTAAACTTTACTATTTAGAATATTTTTAGGTTTACACCAAAACTGAGAGCAAAGTACAGAGATTTGTCATTAACCCCCATCCCCACACATGCATAGTCTTCCTCATTATTAATATTCCCCATTAGAGTGGTACAATTGTTACAACAGATGAACCTACATTGACAAATCATTATTAACCCAGAGTCCATGGTTCACATTATGGTTTACTCTTGGTGTTGTATGTCCCATGAAATGGGCAAATGTAAAATGACAAGTATGTATAACTATGGTATCATACAAAGCATTTTCACTAAAATTCTAAAAATCCTCTGTGTTTCATCTATTTATCCCTCTCCACTTCCTCCTGCCCAACCCAAGCAACTCTAATATTTTAATTGATTCTTTTGCCTTTTCGAGATGTCCCAGAGCTTGAACCATACAGTATGTAACCTTTTCAAAGAGGTTTCTTTCACTTAATTATATATAGTTAGGGTTCCTTCAAGTCTTTTAATGGCTTAATCATCATTTCTTTTTAGAGCTGAATAATATTTCATTGTCTGGTAGTAGCACAGCTTATTTATCCATTCACCCACTAAACGACATCTTGGTTGCTTTAAGTTGTGTTGATTATGAATAAAGCTGTTCTAAATATTGTGTGCAGGTCTTTGTGTGGACACAAGTTTTAAACTTTTTGTAGGTAAATACAAAGGAGTATGATTACTGGGTCTTTTGGTAAAGAGTATGTTTAGTTTTGTAAAAGACCAACTATTTTCAAAATGGCTGAACCATGTTGCATTCCCATAAACAAAAATGAGAAATTCTGTTGCTCTGCATCCTTGTCAGTATTTGCTGTTGTCAGTGTCCAGATTTTGGCCATTCCAATAGGTGTGGTAGCCTGATATATTTTAAATATAAATGTTCATCAAATATGTATTGTGTACCTTCTAAGTGCTAGTTACTAGATGCATGATTCAATGCTTTGAGAATTTTTGATAAATGACTCCCAGATAGCACCTAAGATGAAAAGCAATAAATAAAACCTATTAGTTGCTTACTAAATGCCATGCCTTGTGTTAAGCATGTTTTCATTCTCTTATTTATTTAATTCTCATACACCCTTCCAGAGTTAGATACCATTCCCATTTTAGAGTAAGGAAATCAAGGCTTTGAGAAGACACTTGTGTGCAGCCATCCAAAAAGTAAAAGATCCCACTGAGAATTAAGTCTAGGTAGTTCTGCTCCTTGGCCTTTGTTTGACATGCCACCCAAGTTGCTAGTAGTCGCTGGCCAGAACTAATGATGCCCCATTATAACCCAAACGCTTTTATACTTACTGTTCCTCAATTATCATGCAACAGAGTTTCCTCTTTTGTTTTTCAGGCCATCACCTAATAAAACTTTAAATGGTATATATTTCATCTTTAAAATTAACTTGCAAAAGGACAAACTTTTTGTTGAGTAAGAGTTTGTCACCAGTGAATGTGTACGTTATTGGTTCACTAAACAAATTTCCTAAGAGGCTCTGTGTCAGGCACTGAGATGCTTGGTAGGACATAGATAGTACCACAAGAATGAATGCAGTTTGGTAATAGGAATACAGATAGGTGTAAAGCAGTATTATGAGTTTTGAAGTTGAGGATATGCCAAAGTGTAAAGGGGCTTAGTTTGATCTACCCATGACATCCAGTGAATAGGGGCTTCCCCAGCAGGGAGTAGAAGACTTGTTCTCTAATCAAAAGGGTCAGGTTAAAAAAAAAAAAAAAAATTCTACGCTTAGTGAAGAAACATTTGTGATTTAAACAAATAATGGGTTAACTAGGGGGTCAACAGCATTGGTTCAGTTGCTCCACAGTGTCACCAGTCTCCTATGTATCTACTCTACTATCTTAGTTGTTAGCATATTCATATATTTTTATCTTATTGTGACAAGATGGCTGCTGTAGCTCCAAACAACATCAAGTAAGAAGTGGTAAAGAGTGGTAGTGGAAAAGGTTTTTCCTACAGTGGCACCATTGTTTTATTAATAAAGAAAAATGCTTTTCCCAGAAATCTCCAAGAAGACTTTGTCACCTCATTAACCAAAATTGAGTTACATGATGAAACTTATTCAAAAAGAAGGAGGGGAAACAAATAAGTATTCAGCTTTTTTCTTTTTGGGGGGCAAAGAAAACAAGGGACATAGAAATGGTTCTGCATTTCTATCAATCATTTCTGCCACAATGTGAAAAGTTATGATTTGAAGCAACCTTAACCATACATCTAAGTGTTGTGACTAACCACTTGTGATCACACAATCATTAACTGATCAGTTAGTTGGAGTTATTCATATAGAACTGGATCACATATTGGTATCAGGAATTCTTGCCCTATTACTTATTCATTTTGAAAACTCTCTCCAGAGAAATTAATAGACTAAACTTCAGCTTATCTGTTTTTGCTAGAGTTGTAATAAGATAAACTCTCTTTTCATAACCCAGGACAGTAAAATATATTCCAAAATTAGCTTCCAGGACTTTCCTTCAGCTTAGGTAGCAATTTAGGCTGCACTCTGTACAGCTTTTAATGATTGTGTCAAATTACAGCTCATGTGCTATGGTCAGTACTGGCTATGTAATTTGTGAATCGCAGTGTGAAATAAAATGTAGGTCTCCTTCCTCAAACATTTTGAAGATTTTAACATGGCAAGAGTAAAGCACTAAAGCAAGCAAAAGGCTGTGTGCAATTGCACAGATTGCACATCCACAAAGTCAGCCCTGGCTAAAGATGACTGGTTCATGGCTGAAGCTTGGACTTGGAGGAGTCCAATCTTACATGATTGGCTACAGGTGTAGGGTCTGCTCCTCAAAGGTGTAGCATGATGGAAAGTGTTCACATTTTTTAATAGACTTGGTCTATATTCTACTCCTAATGCTGGTACCTATTGCTCAATGATTTTAGAAAAATCTTTAGTCTTTCTATGATTCAGCTTTCACTTCTATAAAAAAGTGGCAGTATTATCTGTTTTGTATATTATCGAAAGGAGTAAATTGAATGATAGGTGTTATTTATTATTATTATTTTTGCAGCATATTCCTGGTATACACATATACTACAACTTCAGTGGAGGATTGCTATGACCTGTCAATTTTGTTTATTCAAAAACTTAGCTTTACCGTGTTAGACAGAGGATATTAGACTCTGAAGGTAAATCTTTGCAATTAGACTCACAGGAGAATGATTTATAAATTAAAATGTACATGTCTTCATATGTAAAGAATTGGTTGGACTTGATGTGACATCTAACATCAGTTATTCAGAAACCAATTTGGAAACAATGGTTATTTTAATAGGTTGCTTTTGAACACAAAATCAGTATTTTCCTCAGATGCCTGTGTCCTGATGTTTCTAAGGCCAAATACTTTGAATTCTTTTGGATTTAGCCAAAGTTTCCTTTTTGTAGGACTTGTCAGAACCTTCAGTATGTTTATGAGCTCTGTGAATTCCCAACAAGATTTCCAAAGTTACCCAAGCATGAATTATTGGATCAGTGTGGTGATTCACTTTAGTAAGAATTTAATATAAACAGAATGATGTTTACCTATTTTTTAAAGCTAATAATTTAATTGGATGCAATCATCAATAACAAATGGAGATATAAAAACTCAGCCAGCTATAGAGTATGTAATCATTGTAAAATCATATTTTTTACATGCTTGAAAACTTCTTAATAATATCTGATGTTGATCATCACTACAGACTGAAGGATTAAGGGAACATGGTAAAAACAGCCTTTCCAAATGGCTTTATATATTTTACCCATATTAATGCTGATGTTAGAACCACCATGTAACTTAGGAAATATCTATCTAAAATGTTTATTACACCCTAATTTCAGTTTTGATTCTCATCTTTCTCCTAATATACCATGGTTTATTTGGCAAGAATTATCATTTAAAAGTAACTTGGGTATTTTTAAATTTTAATTATATTTTTCAATTACAGTTTACATTCAATATTATTTTGTATTAGTTTTAAGTGTACAGCATAGTAGTTAAACAGTCATATCTTTACAAAGTGGTCTCATAGATATTGCCAGCACCCACCTGGCATCATACAGTTATTACAATGTTATTAACTATGTCCCTTATGCTCCAATTTATATCTCCCTGACTATTTTGTAACTACCAATCTGGACTTCTTAATTCCTTCTCCTTTTTTACCCAATCCTTCTCTCTGTCAACCATCAGTCTGTTCTCTGTATTTATGAGTCTATTTATATTTTCTTTATTTTGTTCATTAGGTTCAAATATAGGTGAAATCACATGGTACTTATCTTTCATTGGCTTATTTCACTGAGCATAATATCCTCTAGGTTTGTTCATGCTGGTGCAAATGATAAGATTTCATTGTTTTTTATTGCTACGTAACATTTCATTTTATATATGTATGCACTACCACTTTTTTTGTCTGCTTGTCTATTAAGAAGCAATTGGGTGGCTTTCATCTCTTGGCTATTGTAAATAATGCTGCAATCAGCATAGGGGTGCACACATTCTTTCAAATTAGTCTTTAATTTATTTTGAATTTGTTCTTGTATCTGGTGCAAAAAGGTAGTCTAGTTTTTGCCATGTGTCTGGCCAATTTTTTCAATATCACTTTTAAATAGACTGTCTTTTAAACAATGTTTTATTTATTGATTTTAGAGAAAGAGAGGGGAAAGAAGAATAAGACACTGATGTGTTGTTCCACTTATTTATGGATTCATTGGTTCATTATTGTATGTGCCCTGAAAGGGGATCAAATCCATAATCTGGACATATTGGGATAACAATCTAATTAACTGAGCCACCCAGCCAGGGCTTGAATACTTTCTCTCCCCCACTGACTGTTTTTACCTACTTTGTCATATATATATATATATATTTAATTTTATTGTTGTTGTATTAGATCCATCCCCTTTTTACTCCCTTTTGTCACATATTAATAAGCCATTTAGACATGGGTTTATTTCTGAGCTCTCTATTCCTTTTTTTAAATTTAATTTTATTGTTGATGTATTACATTCATCTCCTTTTTCCTCCCCTCTTTCCCCTTTCCCACCCACCCACTCTCCCCCAAAGTCAATCCCACTTGTTGTCCATGTCCATGGTTCTTCCATGCTAGATCCTTGACTAGTTGCTCCCCTTCTTTGCCTCCTTTCCCCCTTCCCCCCTCCCCTCTGCCCAATGAAGATCTATTCATTGTATTCATGTATCTGGTTCTGTTTTGCTTGTTTGTTTTGTTCATTTTTGTCCTATAATGGGTGAGATCATATGGTATTTGTGTTTCACTGACTGGCTTATTTCACTAAGTGTAATACTCTCCAGTTCCATCCATGTTAGGTTAGGAGTTCCTTCTTTCTCTCTTCTGTGTAGTATTCCATTGTGTAAATGTACCAAAGTTTTTTGATCCAGTCATCCACTGATAGGCACTTAGGCTGTTTCCAGCACTTGGCTATTGTAAATAGTGCTGCTATGAACGTAGGGATACATAGGTTCTTATGAATTGGTGTTTCAAGGTTCTTTAGGTATAGTCCTAGTAGTGGAATTGCTGGATCAAAAGGCAGTTCCACTTTGAGTTTTTTCAGGAAACTCCATACTGTCTTCCATAGTGGCTGCACTAGCCTGCATTCCCACCAAAATTACACCAGGGTTCCTTTTTCCCCATGTCCTCGCCAGCACTTGTTGTTTGTTGATTTGTTGGTGATGGACATTCTGACAGGTGTGAGGTGGTATCTTACCGTGGTTCTAATTTGCATCTCTGTGATAGAATGTGATGTTCATATGCCTTTGGGCCCTTTGTACATCTTCCTCAGAGAGTTATCTATTTAGATCCTTTGCCCATTTTTTAATTGGGCTGTCTATCTCCCTGGTGTTGAGTCACATAAGTTCTTTATACATTTTGGATAACAAACCCTTGTCTGAAGTATCATTGGCCAGTATGGTTTTCCATACAGTTGGCACCCTTTGAATTTTGCGGGTGTTTTCTTTAGCTGAACAAAAATTTTTCAGCTTGATATAGTCCCATTTGTGTATTTGTTTTTTGATTTCCTTTGCCCTTGGAGAAGTATCAGTAAACATATTTCTGCGTAGGATATCTAAAATTTTACTACCTCTATTTTTCTCCAGGGCCTTTATGGTGGTACTGCTTATGTTTAAGTCCTTTATCTATTTGAGTTTATTGTGGTGTATGGTGTAAGTTGGTGATCTAGTTTTATTTTTTTGCATGTTGCTGTCCAGTTCTCCCAACACGATTTGTTAAAGAGATTGTTTTTGCTCCATTTTATGTTCCTTCCCTCTTTGTTGAATATTAATTGACCATAGAGTCCTGGGTTTATTTTTGGGCTCTCTATTCTGTTCCATTGAGCTATATGTCTATTCTTATGCCAGTACCAGACTGTTTTGATGACAGTAGCCTTGTAGTATAGTTTGATGTCTGGTATTGTGATTCCTCCTACCTTGTTCTTCTTTCTCAAGATTGCTGTGGCTATTCATGGGTGGTTTTGGCTCCATATAAATTTTTGAAGTATTTTTTCTATTTCTGTGAAGTCTGTCATTGGTATTTTAATTGGGATTGCATTGAATACGTAGATTGCTTTGGGTAGTATGGACATTTTAATGATGTTCATTCTTCCCATCCATGAACATGGTATATGCTTCCATTTATTTGTATCTCCCTTAATTTCTTTCTTTAATGTTCTGGAGTTTTCTGAGTATAGGTCTTTCACCTCCTTGGTTAAGTTTATTCCTAGGTACTTTATTTTTCTTGTTGCTATGTAAAATGGGATTTGTTCTCTAACTTCTATCTCTGATGTTTCATTATTGGTATACAAAAATACTTTTGATTTCTGGATATTGACTTTATATCCAGCTATTTTGCTAAATTTGCTTATTAGGTTGAGTAAGTTTTTGGTGGAGCCTATTGGGTTTTGTATGTACACCATCATGTCATCTGCAAATAATAATTTGATTTCCTCCTTTCCAATTTGGATCCCTTTGATTCCTTTTTCTTGTCTGATAGCTATGGCTAGAACAAAAGTGGAGAAAGTGGACAGCCTTGTCTTGTTCCTGATGTGAGGGAGGGGGGAAGCTTTTAGTTTTTGCCCATTGAGTATAATGTTGGCTTCAGGTTTCTCATAGACGGCCTTTTTGATGTTGAAGTATGCTCCCTCTATTCCCATTTTGCTGAGTGTTTTTATCATAAATGGTTGCTGTGCTTTATCAAATGCTTTTTCAGCATCTATTGATATGATCATATGTTTTTTTATTTTGTGTTCATGGTGTATTACATTTATTGATTTGCAAATGTTGTGCCATCCTTGCATCCCTGGGATGAATCCCACTTGATCATGTTGTATGATCTTTTGAATGTTTTGCTTGATCTGGTTGGCCAATATTTTGTTGAGAATTTTAGCATCTACGTTCATCAGAGATACTGGCCTGTAGTTTATTTCTTAGTGTGGCTTGACCTGGTTTTAGTATTAGAATAATATTGGCCTCATAGAAAGAGTTTGGGAGTCTTCCCTCTTGTTGGATTTTTTGGAATGGATTGAGAAGGATAGGAGTTAGTTCTTCTCTACATATTTGGTAGAATTCACCTGTGTAGCCATCTGGTCCAGGGATCTTGTGCTTTGGGAGATTTTTTATTACTTCTTCAATTTCATTAGTTGTCATTGGTCTATTGAGGATTTCTGCTTCTTCTGGATTGAGGTTTGGTAGATTATACATTTCCAGAAATTTGTCCGTTTCACCCAGGTTGTCATATTTCTTGTCATATAGTTGTTTATAATAATTCTTACAATCCTTTGTATTGTATCAGTTGTGATTTCTCCTCTGTTGTTTCTGATTCTGTTTATTTGGGTCCTCTCTCTCTTTTTCTTGATGAGTCTGGATAAAGGCTCGTCAATTTTGTTTATTTTTTCAAAGAACCAGCTCTTGGACTTACTGATTCTTTGAATTGCAGTTTTAATCTCTAAGTTACTTAATTCTGCTCTGATCTTGATGATTTCCTTCCTTCTACTTGCTCTGGACTTTGTTTATTGTTTTTCCTCTAGTTCTTGCACCTTTATGGTTAGGTTGTTTGTATAAGCTTCTATCTTTTTTAGGTAGGTCTGTATTGCTATGAATTTCCCTCTGAGGACTGCCTTTTCTGTGTCCCATAGGTTTTCGGTTGTTGTGTATTCATTGTCATTTGTTTCCAGAAACTTTTTGATTTCATCTTTGATCTCATTGTTAACACATTCATTACTTAAAAGTATGTTATTCAAACTCCATGAGTTAGAGTGTTTTTGTTTTTTTTCCCTTGAGATTGATTTCTAGTTTCAAGCCATTGTGATCTGAAAAGATGCTTAGTATGATTTCAATTTTCCTGTATTTGTGGAGGCTTGTCTTGTGACCTACCCTGTGGTTAGTCTATCTTAGAGAATGTTTAATGTACATTTGAAAAAAATGTGTATTTTGCTTGTTTGGGGTGAACAGTTCTATAGATATATCAGTTAGGTCCATTTCCTCTAGGGTGTTGTTCAATGCCCCAATATCTTTAGTGTTATTTTTGTTTAGAAGATCTGTCCATTGTGGATAGTGGGGTATTAAAATCCCCTACTATTGGGGTGTTGTTTGGAAGACTTTTTGAAGTCTTCCAAGATTTTTCTTATGTAGTTCGGATCTCCTATGTTGGGTGCATATATGTTTATCAGAGTTATATCTTCTTGATGGATTGTTCCCTTAAGTATTATGAAATGTCCTTTGTCTACTTTTACGGAGATTTATCATAAAATCTATTTTGTCTGAAATGAGTATGGCTACTCCAGCATTTTTCATGTCCATTTGCTTGATATATATTTTTCCATCCCTTTACTTTCAATCTGTGTTGATCTTCTGTTCTGACATGGGTCTCCTGATGTGGGTCATGTTTTCTTATCCATTCAGCTACCCTATATCTTTTGAATGGCATATTTAATCCATTTACATTTAAAGTTATTATTAATTGATACTTTTTTATTGCCATTTTCCCCCTTTGTACCTGTGTTCCTCTCTCTCTCTCTCCCTCTCTCTCTCTCTCTCTCTCTTCATTTTTTAAAAGCAGACCCTCTAGCATTTCTTACAATGCTTGTTTGGTACAGATGTATTCTTTTAATCTTCTTTTGTCTGGGAAACTCCTTATTTCTCCTTCCATTTTGAATGAGAGCCTTGCTGAATAGCCTTGGTTGCAGGCCTTTGTTTCCCATTACTTGGAATATTTTTTGCCATTCCCTTCTGGCTTGTATTGTTTCTGTTGAATAATCATTTGCTAACCTTATTGGGGCCCCCTTATATGTTATTTGCTGTTTCTCTCTTGATGCTTTTAGGATTTTCTTTGAAATTTGCCATTTTAATTATAATGTGTCTTGTAGTGGGTCTGTTTGGAATTACCCTCGTTGGGACCCTCTGTACTTTCTGAACTCGAGTAATGTTTTCACTCATTATGTTAGGGAAATTTTCTATCATTAATTTTTTGAACAGGTTTTCCATTTCTTGCTTCTGTTCTCCTTCTGATATCCCTATGATATGAATATTATTGCATTTTATGTTGTTCTGCAGCTCTCTTAAAGCCTCTTCAATCTTGTTCAGCATTTTTTAATTCTTTTGTACTGCCTTGGAATATTTTTTTTTCTTTTAATTTTATTGTTGTTGTATTACATCCATCCCTTTTTTTCTCCCCTCTGTCCCCCTCCCCACCCACCCTTTCCCCCCAAAGTCAATCCCACCTGTTGTCCATGTCCATGGTTCCTTTATACTAGGTTCTTGTCTAAGCTGCTCCCCTTCTTTGCCTCTGCCTCCCCCCTCCCCCCTACCCCTTT
>PVIW01012201.1:0-33353 GCA_004026585.1 Noctilio leporinus | reverse complement strand
GGCCTTCAGTGGTCAGGGGAACGGGGGAGGGGGGAGGGAGAGGTAGAGGCAAAGATGGGGAGCAGCTTAGACAAGAACCTAGTATAAAGGAACCATGGACATGGACAACAGGTGGGATTGACTTTGGGGGGAATGGGTGGGTGGGTGGGGGGACAGAGGGGAGCAAAAAAGGGATGGATGTAACACAACAACAATAAAAAAGAAAAAAAAAAAAAAAGTTCTGCTCTGGCAGGCATGGCTCAGTTGGTTGGGAATAATCTTGCAAAGCAAAAGGTTGTTGGCTTGATTCCCGTTCAGGGTACATGCCTGGATTATAGGCTTGCTCCCCAGTTCCAGGTGTGCAAGAGGCAACCAGTTGGTGTTTCTCTTACACATGTTCATTTCTTTCCCTTTTTCTTCCTTCCTTTCCCCTCTCTAAAAATAAAATCTTAAGACAATTTTTTAAAAAGAGAGAAAACTTAGACAAGAACCTAGTATAAAGAAACCATGGACATGGACAACAGGTGGGATTGACTTTGGGGGGAATGGGTGGGTGGGGAGGGGGACAGAGGGGAGCAAAAAGGGGATGGATGTAATACAACAACAATAAAATTAAAAAATAAAAGAGAGAAAAAAAGTTTCGTTTAAAAAATTACCATCTTGGCCCTGGCTGGTGGCACAGTGGATAAGGCACCAGCCTGCGACCCCAAAGGTCCCTGGTTTGATTCCCCAGTCAGGACACATAACCAGGTTGCAAGCCAGGTCTCCAGCCAGGTTCGTAGCTAGTCAGGTGAAAGGCAACCATATATTGATGTCTCTCTCCCTCTCTGCCTCTCTCCTTTAAATCTTTTTTTTTTTTTAAATTACCTTCTTGCCCTGGCTGGTGTGGCTCGGTGGATTGAATGCTGGCCTGTGAAATGAAGGGTCACCTGTTCAATTCCCAATGTGCCTGGGTTGCAGGCCAGACCCCCATTTGAAGATGTTGGAGAGGCAACAGATCGATGTTTCTCTCACATATTGATGTTTCTTTCCCTTTCTCCCTTCCTCCCCCTCTCTCTGAAAGTTATTTTTTAAATTACCATCTCACCCCTGGCTGGTAGCACAGTGGTAAAGGCGCCGGCCTGCAAACCCAAAGGTCGCAGGTTCAATTCCCCAGCCAGGGCAACATAACCAGGTTGCAAGCCAGGTCTCCAGTCAGGTCTGTGGCTGGAGGCAGGTGAAAGGCAACCATACATTGATGTCTCTCTCCCTCTCTGCCTCTCTCCCTTCCCCTCTTTCTGAAAAAAATAAAAATAATAAAATTACCATCTCAAACCCTCTCTTCATCTCCATTTGATATCACCAACATTCTGCACCCAGTTCACCTTATTCTAGTCTCACCAGTCTGCTTTTCCTATCCACTTTGATAAACATTGTCAACAGATAAGTCTGAATTATTGTTTTGATCAAGTCCTTCCTAGGACAAAGACATTCCATGGTCCTCTGTTGCCAATAATTTGTTTTCATGTACTTTATTTGAAAGAGAGAGTGAGGGAAACATCAAGGTGAGAAACGTCAGTTAGCTGCCTTCTGCTTCCTGCAAGCACACAAATAGGGGTAGAGCACAGTAACCAGGAATGTGCCGACTGGGAAGCAAACCAGCAACCTTTCGGTTTGCAGCACAACGCCCAACTGAGCCAGGCCAGCAAAGGCCTATTGCCTACAATTTAAAGTAAAAATTCCTCAGCCTAGCAGACAGGGTTTTCGCTGTTGCCTCCCTCACACTTAACTCCAAAATTCTCACTCAGGTCCCCCTCCACAATTTTCACCACGGGTTCTTCCTTGTTCTCTTAAAAAGACCCTTCTCACACCTCTAGGCCCTTGTGCTCAAGTTAAACTTTCCCCAACACTTCAAGTTCATAATAACCTCTAATTTTCTTCCACTTTTATGTTCTGTGTATCTTTCAGAGAACTGAAACCCTTACTGCATCACATCTAACGTGTTTTGGCGGTCATCTGTGTGCGTGCTCCTCCTGGACATTGTAAACTTGAAGATCAATGACTTTTTTTCAATGACTTCTTTTGCCCTCCAACCGCCCAGTACATTTTGCCCTATAGCTGCTGTATAAATATTTGTAGAACAAGATAGGGAATAGCAGTGTGGAAAGGAGCAATAGTAACTTCTCTCCAAAGCTCCTCCACTCTTGTGACTTGAAATGAGCTCCTCCCTCCCTCGCCACCTTTTTTTGTCTAGTTCCCATCACAGTAAAGTCTAAGCACCACCTCACAGAACAGGAAACAGAGGTGCGGGAAGCAGTCTCCAACCTCTGTTTGGAGGGTGCACCCAACACCCGAGGGCAGCAATTTTAACCAGGGTGCCGTATGGATTTTTAAAACATGTAGTACCTGTTTAGTCAGGTTCACTGACTTTTTCCCTTGGATTATCAAGTGAAAAAATGACTACCAGTGAACACAATAGTTGTCCAGTGTGAATGCCCTGTCTGGGACCATATAGGTCATATAATAAAGAGATGCATCTTATTGATCATGTTGCGTAAGGTTGTATTTGACTGGTTAATTCTCAGTACCAGAAATCCTTATGCACAAGTACAGGCACCTAATTTTTCAGTCACTTTGGAGCAAAAAAGATCGGTTATTAATAGTACCATTTTAAAAAGATTTTATTATTTTTAGAGAGAGGGAAAGGGAGAGAGACATCAATGTATGGCTGCCTGCTCCTCACCTGCCTCCAGCTACAGAGCTGGCTGGAGACCTGGCTTACAACCTGGTTATGTGTCCTGGCTGGGGAATCGAACCAGCAACCTTTGGGCTCGCAAGCCAGCGCCTTACCCACTGTGCCACCAGCCAGGCCTTAGTATTATTTTGTAAGTCAATCAAAATTTATCTATTTTTGATTACATAAGCATAAATATATATTTTTTGACATGCTGCAAAATTTTAATCATTAGTTTATGTGTGCCATGAAATAAAAAGGTTGAAAATTGCTGACCTAAGGCCACGTCAGAGAAAGAAAGGGAGGGAATCACAGGACGAAACAATCTCAAGCTTGCTTCTCCCACTGTCCTCCTTTCCTCCTAAACCTAAGGAAGATGCTGAACTTTGGATTCCCAATCCCCAGTCAAAATGGGTTGCAACCAAGGCAACAGACCTACAGTAACTCCTTTTATATTCTGTCAGTTTTCCTTGTCAAGTTTTAGTTAAGATAAAGGAGGTGGCTGGAAGGGAATGAAGCCATCTCTCTCAGCCTGGATTAGGCTGAAGCTGGAGCAAGGGAGATGGGACAGGATGCGACATTTATTCAGGGCAACATGAACAAAACCTGAGCCTGGGAGGTAGAGCAGACAACAAAGTATACGAAAAAGAACCAAAAAGAAACAAGAGGTCTAAATAACTGATGAAAATTTAATACATTAAAACCAGGTATTTATTCCTTTTATTGCATTTGCCATTTCTGAACAATACAAAGGAGAGGCAAATAGTGACACATCATAAAAATGTTGATTCCCTCATTCCCTCCCCTAAGCCTCCCTCAAATATTCCCTCCCACCCCCTACAGAACTCTGTCTTGAATAAAACACTTAAATACATCATAAATAGTAAATTATGAAAAAAAAAATAGCAAGAATTGTTTCTTTCCTTCTTGTAAAAAAGAACATGGCAGCAAAGACAGGCAGCCAGAATTTGGCTGGGGGTGTCTAATATAGACAGTTACTTGGGGTATGGGCTAACCTACTACCAAGGTTGAGGGGGATGAAGAGGGGATAGTGTGGGAATTTAACAATTTGCCTGAGATGCCAGGTCCCCTTCTTCTCCTGACAGGAGTAGGAGGATCAGATGGAGAACTGCAACTCTTGGAGATGAGGAGGAGCGGGACCATACAGCCCCCATTTCCAAGTTCTCTGCATGAGGAGGCCGACATGTGGCAAGCAGAGACCTCACCAAGGCAAGCATCTGCTGGCTCCCACGAGTTTAAGATATTCTCAAGCCTCACAGACACGGACTGCCTGCTCAACAGATGCAGGTGACCTCCTCTACACCTCAGCTCCATAACAGCAGAGAAGTGCTGGAAAAAGTGGGAAGAGCAAGGAAAAATACCTCCTTTGGAGAAGGATCTAAAATTCATTTGATGTCTTCATATTTAGAAAAACAACCACAATATATTTCAAATTGCAAAATAGTAACAATCATTATGGCCTGGCAGTGAGGAGAATCATGCTTAGGAAGGGCACTGATCTCCCAGCCCCATGACTGCCCCACTGTTTTAACAAAAGGGATAAACAGTACCCCATGTCCCACTCTCTCCATTCCTTCAGCCTTAAGAAATTCATCAAGACAGAAGGAATCAAAGAGCTGTGCTGCTCCAACCAGAGCAATCGCCACACTTCTGTTTCTCAAACACCAGGGCTCTTCAGAGGAAACCCTATGAATAAGCATCTCTCCAACACTTCTGGAGTTCTGATGTGAAACTGTCTGGCTTAAAATTATGTGCTGTGCACTATTTTTTCTTTTCCTTTTTTAAGGAAAAAAGAAAGGTGGCTGGAAGGTGGTTAAACACCCTCACTTCCTCAAAAGCCTTTACAAAGTTCACAGGGATCTTCTTCTAGAAAGAAAGCGCTATGGTAAGGATAATGTGCCAGCCAGTCTGTCCTGAGGAAATTGAGAGTCCAGCTCCGGATGAAAGGTGGATGAGAGGGAAGAAAACCACTAAATCCAGCAACCCCATTTCCAGTAGGAAGAACTGGAAACAACTGAAAACAATTGTGGAAGCCAAGGTTGGCCAGTTGAAAATCTGTGCCACCCAACTAGGGCGTGGAGAGGAGGCTGGTGTCCACAACCGTCTGAGGCGCTAATGCCCATTCATGATGAAGGGGAAAAGGGGTTCTTCTTCAGAAAAGAGTTGGAGAGCTCCCCTAGCCTCCATTATACTATACTCCTTTCTTGATGGCCAAGAAGAAAACTCAGCATTGCTGACATCTTGGGATCACAGAAATGGTAGAATCTTGCTCCAGGTCTCCTGAGGTCTTCTGCTCACTGAAAAGGGAAGGGTGTCAAGTTAAGAATGAGGAGTATTAAATAAGGAGGTAGAAAAGAAATTCAAGTCATTTCAACATGGCTGGCAGCCTTAATTTCCAAGTACAAGTTACCACAAACAAAACTTTAAAAAGCAAGATTTAAGGGGCGCCCAGTATCTCTGTGCCCATTAACACCTTGCTCCACATTCCAAGAGTACATCATCTTTATACTCCTCATAGCAGTTACCTCCCCCATATCCCAAGCACTCACATGGCTGAATTCTGACTCTTCAATTTCAAGCTTTTCCAAGAGGTCTGAACTAACAGGAGGGGAAAAAAAGGAAGTAGAAAAATTAGAAGATAAAAAAGAAAAAATGACTGTCAAGTCTAATTTTATACTGCTTCTCCCTACTTCACCTCAGAATCAATTCAGGATTCAGAAAGAAGAGGCTAAGAAGCTACTAGACTCAGATACACATTAATTTATTAACTATTTAGTTTCTGAAAATTGTCAAATTTCCTGACACCCTCTTCTTCTGTCTTCAATCCCCAGGTATGGTAGGTACCCCAGTGATCACTGCTGCCTGATATTCGTGCCAGAGTGGAACTCTTCTCTTGAGTGCGGGTTGGATTTAGTGGCTTTCTTCTAGTGAACAGAATATATAGTACAGGTGAAAGGATGTTGATTCTGAGGTTAGGTTACAAAAAGACCATAGCTTCCTCTTGGGCACATACTCTTGTTTGCTACAAGGGAAGCTAGCTGCCAAAGGTGAGCTACCCTATGAAAGGAGACCATGTGGCAAGAAACTGAGGGGGAACCATGGGCAAAAGCCAGCACAGAATTGAGCTAATAAGGAACTGAATCCCACCAATGACTACAGAGGCTCTGAAACTGATCTTCCCAGGTAAGCCTTCAGTTGAGACCACCTGCCCTAGCTAACAGCTTGCCAGAGAAACCCTGCACCAAAGGCCACACCTAGATTCTCATGTCACATAAAATATGAGGTAATAAATGTTTGTTGTTTTAAGCTGCTAAGTTTCACAGTAACTTGTCACACAAAAATATGTAATAATATGCCTGCAAATGAAGTGCCGCTGCAATAAAAATGGAAAATGTGGAAGTGGCAATGGAAGAAGGAAGTGAGCTTTAAGAGAGTTTTAATTAAAGTTAAATATACTTGAATATACTGTAGAATTCTGGACTTAAGGGGGTTGCCAGTGAGGGCTGAAAGTGTGAAGAAAAAAAAACCACTTGATTTTAGAGAGAAGGGAGAGAAACATTAAGGTGAGAAACACCAATTGGTTGCCTCCTACATGCATCCCAACCAGGAATCAAGTCCCTAACCTTCTGGTATATGGGATGACGCTCCAACCAACTGAGCCATACATTCTAAGGCAAGGAAAAAACTCTCATTAGAGACTGAGCCCTTGGCTGGTGTGGCTCAGTAAATTGAGTGCCAGACTGCAAACCGAAAGGTCACTGGTCGGATCCCAAGTCAGGGCACATGCCTGGGTTGTGGGCCAGATCCCCAGTTGGGGGCATTTGTGAAGTAACCAGTTCAAGTTTCTCTCACAGATGAATGTTTCTCTCCCGTTACTTCTCCCTTCCTTCCCCTCTAAGATTAATAAATAATATCTTTTTAAAGAATTAAAAAAAGGAAGTTGAAGGAAAGGGGGTCCTTACAGTGTAGTGGAACAAAGTTTAGCAACATTATTTGCAGTTACGTGGAAAGTAGAATATGTGCCAAATAAACTGGGTGGCCTTGCTATGGGGATTTCTAAGCAGAGTGCTGAAATTGCCATTTGATTTCTTCTTAATGCTAACAGTAAGTGTGAGAGAAGGAAAATAAGGGAAGGAGCCCTGGCTGGTAGCATAGTGGATAAGGTGCCGGCCTGTGAACCCAAAGGTCGCAGGTTTGATTCCCCAGCCAGGGCACATAACCAGGTTGCAAACCAGGTCTCCAGTCAGGTCTGTGCCTGGAGGCAGGTGAGACGCAACCATACATTGATGTGTCTCTCTCCCTCTCTGCCTCTCTCCCTTCCCCTCTTTCTAAAAATAATGAAATAAAATCTTTAAAAAAAAAAGAAAAAAGAAAAAAGAAAAATAAGGGAAGGCTTATTGAACCAAAGGAAACCAGGGCTTGATATTGATAGTTCTGAAAATCTGAACCTCTCCAGACAGCAAACTTGCTAAAATTAAGAAACAGCTTCAGCCCTGGCTAGTGTGGCTCAACAGACTGAGCCCTGGCCTGTGAGGTGAAACTGGCCATGACAATTCCTGGTCAGGGCACGTGCCTGGGTTGTGGGCCAGCAAGCAAGAGGCAACCAATCAATGTTTCTCTCACACATCAGTGTTTTTCTCCTTCTCTTTCTCCCTCCCTTCCCCCTTCTCTAAAAATAAACAAAACCTTAAAAAAAAAAAAAAAGAAAAAGCAAACATAAAGAAATGGCTTCAGAGCAAGGATAAAATCCAAGGCAATGCCAGGAAAATGTGGTCTAAAGGTGAATGAAGCCAAGAGTATGACTGTGAAATATTTTAAGGCCTCAGAAAAATCAAAGCTGAGGTTTCAGAGTACTGTTCAGTCAGAAAGAAAAGGCAATTCAAAAACTAAAAAAAGATAGGTGTATCTCACAGATCTCAACAATAGAATCTCTAAGAAGCAGATGCCTGGCTTGGCTTATCAAGAAGGCCCACAACATCTTGGAGGTTAATTGTATCAGCAGAAACATCACCAGCTTGGACTGAAAGGAACAAAAACAGCGCAAACTAAAAAGGAATCACTGGATCCCCAAAATTCTACTGGTAAGAAGCAGGCTGAGGAAACTGTTAAGCTGCAAATGCATTCTTGTTTTTTTGAAAAAGGAAGACTCAGAAGGCAAAACCAAGAGTCCAAAGTGAAGAGCCAAGAGCCATGAAGAAGAATTATTCTTGCTTTGAGGAAGAAACTCCAGTATTTGCTATATTTTAGGTAGATATAGATTAGTGATTCCTCTGCACTTCCCATGCTCTCCTTTGGTCCAGGAATGTCTGTCTCATCAATGTATGCTGGGTGGGTGGTGAGAAGATAGCTTGTCTCCTTTAGTTTCACAGTCCACACGTTGGGAGGAATGGTATTTCAAGGAACAATACCTGGGAAGCTCACCCAAACCTGGAGCTAATTTAGATGACAAAATTCTGGACTTTGAGCTGATGCTATAATGGGATGAAACTTTTGTAGACCATGAGAGAGGATGAAATTTTGCCCGTGGAGGGATGTGAATCACTAGTGGTCAGAAGGTGGACTATAACAGATGATGTGTAAGATGGCCCCCCCAGTGATCCCTCCCTTCCTGGTATTCGTACCCTGCGTAATGCTCTCAAGTGTGGGTTAGATTTAATGAACAGAATGCGGTACAGGTGGTAGGATGTCAATTCTGAGATTGGATGTGACTTTTGCTTGAGTGCATGTACTCTGAGTGACACCAGTTGTCTGAGTTGTCCTATGGAGAGGTCCATGTGGCAAAGAACTGAGGCCAACAGCCAGCAAGGAACTCAGGCTCTCGGTCCAGCAGTTCATGAGGAACTGAATCCTGCCCAAAGCCACATAAATGAACTTAGAAATGAACCTTCAGATGAGACACTATCCCTAGCCCACAGTGTGACCACTACTTCATGAAAGACCTTTAGCCAGAGGACAAACCTAGGTTGCACCCAGATTCCTGACCCATAGTAACTATGGCATATGTTTATTTTAAGCTACTGAATTTTTAAATATTTTATCCATTATTTTTAGAGAGAAGGGTAGGAAAGGAGGAAGAAAGGGAGAGAAACATCAATGTATTGTTGCCTTTCACATGCCTCCAGCTACAGACCTGGCTTGCAACTTGGTTACGTGCCCTGGCTGGGAATCAAACCAGCAACCTTTGGGTTTGCAGGCCGGCACCTTATCCACTGAGCCACCAACCAAGGAAGCTACTAAATTTTGAGGTAAGATAATTAACACAGCAACCACAAAATTTAAATCACAATCTTTATACTGAATTCTTTGAAAGATTGACTGTTCATTGTCTTCACTGCCCAGGAATCTTTCCAGCCTTATATCATCATCCTAAGTTGAGAACTCACTTAACTCACGAGGAGATGAAAGCTTAGGTAGGGTATTTTGACTGAGTATCAGAAAAGTCTGCACACAAAGGCTTCTCCCCACACCCTAAAGATACAGAGATGTTGACACACTTTTCTAAATCACTAAAGATGAACTCTAAGGAAAGTGAACCTGAAAAAAATCTAGTGAAGAGCCAAAGACAATGATCTCTGGGAAAAACAACAACAACAATAAACCAGAGTTATGGAGGTTCCCAAGGACCCAGAGAGATGAGACGATTACATGGAGGAAGCGGCAAGGGACCAACCTTGTAGATAGCATTTGCAAAGTCTCTCCAACTACAGGTGAAAAACAGGGGTCAGGACTAGTCGAGACCTCACTGATTTTCTCCGAAGGTGGAGTCTGAGGTAAAACATCAGGACGACCGAAGTGGACGCCTGGAAAAAAAAAAAGGGAGGGAAGAAATCAATAAATAAAAAAGAAGAGAAAATGGGGTGGGGGAAATACAGGAAAAAATATGTAGCAACTTGGCTTTTCCTGGACAGGAATGGGAAGCAGAGGTCCCAGGTAATGAAGGACTCAGAAGGAAGGGAGGGAGTGCCCAATCACATGGGAACCCCAGCCCTGGCGCTGACCTGGCTCCACTTCCGCCTTTGTTGTCACTTGTGCCTTGTGTTCCCCAGAGACCGATGACTGGTAAGTAACACAGGAGTTGCCGCTGGGGCCTCCTCGCCGAGAGAAAGATGAGCCAGACCGAAACTTTTTGGAAGGAGAGGGCTTCACTTCAAAGGGAAAGAGAGAGCCTACTTAGCACCCACCTCAGAAACCGCCACCAAGACACAGATACAACCTGCTAGGGCCCCAACACAAACACAAAGTTGTTTTTCTGCAAAGCAGGAAGGGTTAATGTCAACGAAGACAGGCTCTATGAACTACTTTTTAGAGGAAGGGGCATCTCAGTTCACTTCATTTGGGAAAGAAGCGGAGAACCTAGGGAAAAGAAACATACGTATCTCTCCCCTCCTACAAGCAATCTCAATAGCTTTGTTTCCACCTGATGAGATGTTTATTCCATAATTCCTTGCTCTTTAACAGTCAACCCTGACAAAGATGGGCCCTTCACTTTGTATCCTCATGGTGCTTATGCACACAGCATTATGATGGTACTTTATACTCCTCTTATATATGACTTTGAAAAGATTTTGGAAAGATTTCCCATGTTTCTTAAGACTGTGTGACATGCCTTGGTCCTCTCTGACTCACTGAGGAAAGCCTATGATGAGATGGGAAGGAGGAGCTGGAATTTACCAGTGGCAGCAGCATGAAAGGTTTGGAAAGAAAAACACTGGCATTTCTCATCCAAGAAAGTTGAGGGGAGAGAGTAAGAACACCTGCTAAGCAGAAATCAGAACACTGGTAATACCCCTGTCCTTAAGTCTGAATCTGCCTATCTCAGCCTGTGACATGGATCCTACACCCACATTTTTTGCAATCCCGCTAATTTCCCAGAAATGCCCCTCACCTCAACGACACATGTAGGGAGAGCCAGGGGAAAGCAGCAACTTGGAAATGACTGGGACAGACAGAATGACTGACATAAAGACAGGCAGCAGCTTTCATGGGACGTGTGTAGAGCAGGAGACTCCTCTGGCTTTGGCAGTTCCCTGACAGAGGTATCCTGCCCATCGTCTCTTGGCGCGAGGGAGCCATTGGGGGTTCATCTGGCAGAAGCCACTTACAGGGTATCTTCTTGAAGACTGTGCTGCACATGAAGCGCTGGAACCGTTCAGCATAGAAGCCTGGGCGATGCACTGATACGGTGTCCTGTGGAAAGGAAGAGATGGCTGCAGAGTTAAGAGATGGGGGAGGTCCAACAAGAGGACCTCTAGTCCAAGAGCCATTTTCCCTAGGCTGAGAGCCTAGAAGAAGGGTAGAACCCACAAATGAAAGAAGAAGAAACTGGGGGAGGGGGGGGTAAATCAGAAGTGAGAGAAGCAGAAGAAGAGCCCCTGGCTAGTTACTACTCACCCCATCATGTACAAGAGCTTTCCAAGAGTGCTCCAACTTCTTAACAAACCTGCCAAGAAAAATGCGTGTCATGCATTCGCATAGTTTAAAAAATAATGACCTTATTTATTTATTAAGAAATATATTTTTAGCCCTGGCTGGTAGCACAGTGGTTAAGGTGCCGGCCTGTGAACCCAAAGGTCGCAGGTTCGATTCCCCAGCCAGGGCACATAACCAGGTTGCAAACCAGGCCTCCAGTCAGGTCTGTGGCTGGAGGCAGGTGAAAGGCAACCATACACTGATGTCTCTCTCCCTCTCTGCCTCTCTCCCTTCCCCTGTTTCTAAAATAAATAAATAAATAAATAAAAATAAATTAAAAAAAAAAAAGAAATATATTTTTAAAGAAAGTTAAAGAGGCAATGGATAATAGAAAAACTTAAAAAGTGAGAGGCTAAGAAAGTACTCCCACTATTATGCTGGCTTTCCAAAGAATGTTCTTTGGATAGCTAGTTCTTATTTGGCATGGAGATCAAAGTTCTTTCTAGGTAGGTCAATTATCCCATGAGAAAAGGGTAGTTAACCCTTTGCTGACCAGCAATTTTACTGCAAAAGCTAATGCAAGTGCAAGCAAGAGTTAACTCACTTTTTATTAAGGTTTCAGGTTTGAAAATAAGTGTTTTTTTTTTTTTTTTGTGATTGGTCAACAATGCGTTAATATGTCTCTGGCAAATCAGGGACAATATTTATTGTAAAAGAACATCTGGAGGAACAGATAAGCAAGTGTGTAAGAGAGGAGTAAAAACTGGGTGATAATATTCTGAATCAGTAAACCAAGCACTGTCCAGTCCTCATTAGAACCTGAAACTTTACAGGAGCAAAACAGGGGCCCAATATTCCAGCTCTTCCCTCACCATCACTTCACACTGCCTCTTAGTTCCAAAGACTAATTAACACTTTTTACAGAACATAGGGGCCCTTTTGTTTTTCTTCCCTGAAAAAAGGCAGCTACATGTTTTCAGGGTTATCCCAATGTGGAGTTATGACTTACCTCAAGGTTTTTCAGAGTCAGTCAGATGGTATATTCTACCATGGTGCTTCCGAGAACTGACTCCGCTTTCCACAGAGGTACATTATTATGTTTGAGGGAGTGTCAGGATAAGAAAGCCAGAAGACAGGCAAAAATCAAGTAAATAAATCACCACTTGCAACCCAAGGAGATAAGCAGCTAGATCACAACTTACTGTTCTTGTTTCAGGGAAAATTTGGTGACAAACCCTTTGAAAGAGAAATGAGTGGCTATCTGTATCCACTCTGCCTCCTCATTTGGAATCCTTGTTTCTCACCTGTAAGACTGCAGAATGTCAATGATACCAATGTAAAGCAGTAGCCTCTCTCCCTTACTATTCCGGGCAGGGATGCCACCCATGCTGAGGAAGACAAGAAGGAAAGAGTAAGAAAATCTTTTGGCTATCAAGTAACTAAACCTAACTGTTCCATCTTCCATAAACTAGGGAAGATAGCCTTCCTCTGACCCTAATCACTATGGAGTATGTATTATAACCTCTTTCTCTCCAAATCTCATTGGCCTGCCTCTTCCACCCCAACTCCACCAAAAAAAATCTAAAATGACCCCTACTCAGCAATTTTGGAATGTTTCCCCAATTAACAGCTAAACTCCCTCACTACTTCCACATTTAAGTCTATAGCTACTAAGACACACTTCTTTTAGTTTTTATTTACTGATTTTAGAGAGAGGAAAGAAAAGAGGAGGAGAGAGAAACACTGATTTGTTGTTCCACTTATTTATGCATTCATTGGTTGATTCTTCTATGTGCCCTAATGAGGGATCAAACTAGCAACCTTGGCCTATCAGGACTACACTTCAACCTACTGACCTACCCAGCCAGGGCTAAGACTAGCTTCTTGAGTCATATCAAAGGATTCCTCAAAAATGAGCCCTGGCTGGCATGACTCAGTTGGTTAGGCATCATCCCACAAACCAAAGGGTTGCAGGTTCAATCCCTGGTCAGGACACAATCCTGGGCTGCGGGGTGCTTGCAGAAGACAGCCAATCGACGTTCCTCTCTCACACTGATGTTTCCCTCCCTCTCTTTCTACCTCCTTTCCCCTCTTTCTAAAATAAATTTTAAAAGCTGTCTTAAAAAAAAAGAAAGGAAGGAAGAAAGAAACTGACTAAAGAACATTTGTGGTCCTTCAGTAACTGCATGATCTATTATGGTAAGAAAGATGCCTTCCATAGAAGTCTGTAATAATGGTTTTGATGAAATTCTAATACAATTTGCAGACGTGTCTAAGACTCACAGTGAACATAAAAAGAATAGTAATTTTAAATAGCTCTCCTTCCTACTTGTACTACAAAGCCCAAATTTAAGACATCTTCCTTTCCTTATATACTTAAAAAGTTATTACTTATTTTTATTGTTTATTCTATTACAGTTGTTTCTGCTTTCTTTCCCTTCCCCCACCACCAACCTGCTCCACCTTCTCCCCTCCCTAAATCAATCCTCATATTGTTGGTTTGTGTCCACGGGTTGTGCATAAAATGTTAATCCCTTCATTATCTTTCATTCCATCCCCCTCTTCCCTTCCTGGCAGCTGTTTCACGTATCTAAGTTTCTGTTCCTCTTTTGTTCATCCCTACATATTCTTAAGAAAGCTCATTCTATCGCCTGTAAGCATTAATGTTGTTGACTTCACTGCTGAATTATGGCAACTCCTTCCCAGAAGCTACCTCCCTTTCTCAAGAAGAACGGCCCTCCTTCCTGGTGCCCCTGAGCACACTCACTGGTCTTCAGTCTCCATGGTGCCACCTCGCCGAGCCTCGCCTTGGATAGATTCCATAGCTGTGGAATACAGAGCCTTCTGGGGGGCTGGTCTGCGCGTATCAACTAAGTATTGTGCTTCGTTGCCCGAGGGCTCCCGCTGTGCATGATCTATGTTATGGATTGACATCAGAAGGCTATAGTCCATTATCTTAAAGCTTTGCAGCACCTAATAAAGGAAAGAAACATGATCTGAGCCTTGTCAGGAAATTTCTCAGGATCTCACAGCTCTCCTGATCCAATTATTCTGGAGGATAGTAAGCTTCCAAGGCTAACCATAAAATCATCCTTTACTCTCCTCTCCTTGCTTGCTCCTCATTTGTATCTCCTCAGCTTTCTTTCCTTTGAGTAAATACAAATTAGGCAACTGCTAATTCACAAGATGCTCTTTCTTTTTTACTTCTTCACAAGAAGAGCATCATATTCTCAAAGGAACAAGAAGTAGATATTTGTGCTGTAAAGAATCCACAAAGAGAGTCAGGGTACACTTTGTGACAGATCCACTACAAGACCAGCTTCAATTCAAGTCAATGTTTACTAAACAACTACCACCTGCAGGTACTGTGCTTGTTTACGGAGGATACAAAGATACTTAAAAGAGTTTCTGTCTTCTAGAATATTAAAATAGAGAGAAAAAAGTAAATATAAATATAACACAGTCTAAAGTGTAAAACAGCACAAGTGCTTACCTGATTGAGGGGCAGTATAGAGGGGGTCAGGAAGTGATACATGCCTAGGTTTATGAAGGATAAATGTGAAAATAAGTCCAAGAACAAAGAGAAAGGGAAGAATACTGTAGGCCTAGAGGTATGAAACAGAATGTTGTATGTGTGGGAGGTATAGTCTGGTATTGCCAGAAAATAAAATGAAAAGGCCAGGCAAGGTAAAGCAGAAAGATTGGTAGAGGTAAGACTGACAGGTCTATTACGTCGGATTATGGAGTCTGAGTCATATCCTATCATTCTCAACATTCTTTCCACCCCAGAACAGGGTGGGAAAGGGTTTAATCCCACCAGTTCCAGGAGCTCACTTTGGTGCTGCAGCTCAACCATTTTGGTAGGTGGGTGGAGTAAGGGATGAAGAAAGGAGTGATTCTTATGTATACTTTCAACAAACACTCCACTCCACTGTGTTGCTAGTTCTTACAACCAAAGAAGCCGAACTAAAATAGGTATTATCCTGGAATAGATGCAGAATAAGTACAGGAGGAAAAGGTGGACATTATGGACTGAGTAGAGGAAGATGCTCCTATAAAAAGCATTTCAAGAAAAACCAGATGTAGAAAAAAATCAACAGGAAAAATTATCACAAAAACCAAAAGATATTTAAAAAGTAAAAATTTCTTTAAATGAAAATAAAAAGTGAAAACAGTTAACTGTCAAATGCTTCAGAACATTCAAGCAAGGACTCTATCTGGCATCTCACTGGTCACTGGGGAGAGTGGCTCAACTGAAGTGATGAGAGCAAAAGCCAGGACAAAGTGGGGAGAGGAAGAAATAGGAAAAGATAAAGGAAAAGGAGAAATTGAAGCACCATTAAAAGGAGACACTGAAAAAAACCTCCTAATTTTAAGACAGAAATGGTAAGCCTGTTTGTATGTAGACAGAAAAGTCAGTAGAGGCTAAAGCCAGTGGAGGAAAAGGAAGCAAGTAGTTAGTAAGCAAGAATCCTAAAGAAACAGGAGGAACTGGATCTAGAGGACAAAAGGAATTGACCTGAAATAAGCCACCAAGTTGGGAAGAAAGGAGATTAAGAATGTTTGACAGCCCTGGCTGGTGGCTCAGTGGAATTAGGTGCCAGCCTGCAAACCCAAAGGTTGCCTGTTTGATTCCCAGCCAGGGCACATAACCAGGTTGCAAGCCAGGTCTCCAGCCAGGTCCATAGCTGGAGTTCACTATGGCAACTATGGCTGGTTGCTATAGTGAATGGCAGCCATACATTGATGCTTCGCTCCCTTCCTCTCTCTGGAAATCATAAATTTTAAAAAATAAAATTTTTTAAAAAAGAGAAAACTTTAATATATATTAGTATGTTATATTTTGGTAAAAATTGCTTTAATAAAGATATTTCTCAATTCAAAAAAAAATGGTTGAGTGTAGAGGACTTCTGACCAAGATGGAGGTGTAAGTAGACATGCCACGTCTCCCTCCACGACTAAAAAGGAATACAACTACCTCAAAACTAGAGACAACTAGAAATTCCAGAAGACTGAGCTGCACAGAAGTCCAACAAAGAAGAAATACTCATCCAGACCGGAGGGGCAGAGATGGAACAGAGAAGCCGTAACTTGGCAGCACAGTAGCTATAGTCCACCAATGGACAATGTGGTCACATATTCAAAAAAAAAAAAAAAAAAAGTAGGGCACCCAAGGTGCTCCTAGCACCAGGCCAGACCTCAAGGCCCACGGTTTCAGCACTGGGGGGAAAATAAAGGCATATTGCTTCTGAGTGGGGTTTGGGGCAGAGGAGGAAACTGCTGGTCTCCTAGCAGAGTGTTTATTTAGAAGTCCCTATGGTCCTGAAACATCCACAGACCCACCCACCCTGGGAACCATAGTCAGAACAACAGCTAAAGAGGCATGAGTCTCATATGGAAAGTAAGAAAGGTGCCTGGAAAAGGGGCAAATGCTGAGCAAGAAGCCCTGTTCCCTTTCAGACCCCTCCCCTACATACAGTACTACAATGTGGTGAAACAGATCACCCAGGACTGATGAATACCTAAGGCTTTGACCCTTACAGTGTAAAAGGTGTGACAACTCTACCTAAGACACAGAGGCAAACACAGGACCCTGTCAAGTTGAGGAGACAGATAAGTATGGCCCAAAAGAGGGCACGGGTTAAGGTTCTGGTGAGACCTAAGCGACGAGGAGACAGCCAGCCTAACAGATGCAGAGTTCAAAACGCTGGTGATAAGCATGCTTACAGACTTGACAGATATGCTTCAGTATAGTAAATGCAGAAGAGAAGTGAAGGTTATGCTAACTAAAATGAAGGAAACTCCACCTGAAACCAATGGGGAAAAGAAGGGAAGGACACAGGGGCTCAAATCAATGACTTGGAATATAAGGAATAAATAAACAGTCAACCAATATAGAAGGAGGAAACAAGAACTGAAAAAAAACAAAACAAAATGAGGAGTGGGGGGCTCAGGAACCTCTGGGACAACTTTTAAATATGCCAACATCCGAATCACAGAAGTGCCAGGAGAAGAGGATGAACAAGAAATCAAAACTGCCCTGAATGGTGGCACAGTGGATAAGGTGTGGATGGGCTAGTTCAATTCCCCAGTCAGGGCACATGACCAGGTGGCAAGCCAGGTCTCCAGCCAGGTCCATTGCTGAAAGCAGGTGAAAGGCAACCATACATTGATGTATCTCTCCCTCTCTCCCTTCCCCTCTTTCTAAAAAATAATAAATAAAATCTTAAAAAAAAGAAACCCAAAACATGTTAAAAAACTAATGGGGAAAAACTTTCCTAATTTGGTAAAGGAAATAAGACATACCAGTCCAGGATACACATAAGAGTTCCAAACAAGCTAGACCCAAAGAGGACCATATAAAGACACATCATAATTAAAATGCCAAAGATTATGCCTGGCTGGTAGCACAGTGGATAAAGGCACTGGCCTGCGAACCCAAAGGTCGCAGGTTCGATTCTCCAGCCAGGGCACATAATCAGGTTGCAAACCAGGTCTCCAGTCAGGTTTGTGGCTGGAGGCAGATGAAACACAACCATACATTGATGTCTCTCTCCCTCTCTGCCTCTCTCCCTTCCCCTCTTTCTAAAAATAATGAAATAAAACCTTAAAAAAAAAAAAAATGCCAAAGATTAAAGAATGAATCTTAAATGTACCAAGAGAAAAGAATAGTTACCTACAAAAGAGTGCCTATAAGAATATCAGCTTATTTCTCAAAAGAAACTTTACCAGCAAGATGGGCTGGCAAGAAGTATTCAAAGTGATGAAAAGCAAGGACCTATAATCAAAACTACTCTACCCAGCAAAGCTATCATTTAGAATAGAAGGGCAGATAAAGTGCTTCCCAGATAAGGTAAAGCTAAAAGAATTCATCATCATCAAGCCATTATTCTGTGAAATGTTAAGGGACTTAAGGAAAAGAGGATCAACATTATGAAAACTAAAATGACAACAAACTCACAACTATCAACAACAGAACTTAAAAAATAAAAACAAAAACAGCCAACAACCAGAATAGAATAGGAATCATTGGTATGGGGATCATTGAGAGGGTTATCACCTGGGAGGAGGAAGGGGGAAAAATGAGGAAATGGTGCAGGGATTAGAAGACATAATTGGTGGGCACAAGATAGACAGGGAAATTAAGAATAGAGCAAAGTGTGAAATCAGGGAACACATCCATGACCCATGGACATGAACTAAGGGGAGTGGGACTGTGGCAGGGAAGTGGGGGTCCTGGGAACAAAGGGAAAAGAAACTGGGACAACTGTAATAGCATAATCAATGAAATAATACTTAAAAAAAAAAAAAAAAAGGGCCCTGGCTGATGTGGCTCAGTGGATTGGCTCCAGCCTGCAAACCCAAAGGTTGCTGGTTCGATTCCCAGCCAGGGCACATAACCAGGTTGCAAGCCAGGTCTGCAGCCAGATTCTTAGCTAGAGGCAGGTGAAAGGCAACCATACAATGATGCTTCCCTCCCTTTCTTCCTCCCTCTCTGCCCTTCTCTCTGAAAATATTAAAAAAAAAAAAAAAGAATAGTTAAGTGTAGAGATGTTTATAAATGGGTGATGGGGCAGAACAAAGGGACACAACAAAATAGAAAGTTGAGGTGGTTTGAGAAACAAATTGGCAGTTAAAAAATCATTTGAAAACAAACAAACAAGCAAAATAGAACCAGATACATGACTACAATAAATAGACCTTTAGTGGCCAAGGGGGAGGGGGCGAGAGAGGGGGGGAGGAGGCGGCAAAGAAGGGGAGCAGTTTAGTCAAGGAACAAGTATGGAAGAACCATGGACATGGACAACAAGTGGGATTGACTTTGGTGGGGGAGTGGGAGGGTGGGGAAAGGGACAGAGGGGAGTAAAAAGGGGATGGATGTAATACGACAACAATAAAATTAAATTAAAAAAGAAAAAAATCATTTGAAGCCCCAGCTGGTGTGGCTCAGTGGACTGAGTGTCAGCCTGCGAACCCTAGTGTCCCTGGTTTGATTCCCAGCCAGGGCACATACGTGGGTTGCAAGCCAGGTCTCTAGCCAGGTCCCCAGCTGGAGGTAGGTGAAAGGCAGCCATACATTGATGTTTCTCTCCCTTTCTTCCTCCCTCCCTTAAAAAAAATAAAATAAAATCACTAAAAATAATGAAATCTTTAAAAAATAAATAAATCGTTTGACAAAACAAACATATAAAGAAACAAAAGCATAAACTCAATAGATACAGAAGATAGAACAGTGGCTACCAAGGGAAAGGAGAGTTGGGGTAGAACAAAAGAAGGTAAAGAGGGTCAGATTCACAGTGATGGAAGGACACTAGACTTTAGGTGGTGAGGACGTAATAGACTATACAAACATATTATGAAGTCGTACATCTGAAATTTATATAATGTTATTAACCAATGTTACACCAATACATTTAATTTTTAAAAAGTTTTAATTTAAATAAAAAGAAAGTAGTTTGAAGAAAGTGATATCTCTGCTGAGAGAAACAGAAAATGGACTGATGAGGGAAACAAGGGCCCAGGTGGGGACGGCTCTCATACATCTGGAGATGCCAGTACACACAGCTGAGTGATTTTCTTTATCGGCACCCAGCTTCCAAGGCATAAATTTGGATTTGGCAGGCAGGACCAATATCTAAGCAATGATGGTGCTGCTATGAAAACAAAAGAGAATGTACGACTATGAGGCACAGACTAGGTAAAGAAGGAAATAAAGCCAAGTGGGAGAGGAGAAACAGAAAGGAAGTAAAAATATATATAAAACATATAGATAATTTTATCTAACACAAAAATGATTTCAAATGAAGTCTGGGACATATTAAGTAAAGGAACAGAGTCCTACCTTCCACAAATGTGATGCCAAAAAACAACCAAGCTGTCCTAGTGGTTGAGATTTTTGCTATGAGGGAAGCAAATTATGATGAACTCACCAAACAGTCACGCTGCAGGGTCTTACACAGAGCACTGTACATATCAGCATCCAAAAAGAGACCATCAGGAATGTCTTGTAAGAAGTCCAGGTCTTTAAGGGTGGGGAGAGGCTTCTCTCGCTCTTTTTGGGAAGCCCGTCGTTTGTAGGTTGAGCCCTTGAGGTCATATTTGATATGCATCTTGACGGACCGTGGTAAGAGATTATTCATTACCACAATTCGAATGTTCTTACCCCCCGCCTGCACACAGTACAGTCCATAGAATTTAGGCAGCAAAGTCCGAGGGTTCTGGTTGAGGTTCTAAGGACACAAAAACAGAAAGTAGGTGAGCAAGTTAGCTACTTTTCAATGAAATTCTAGAGCAAAAGCTGCCACCTACCTTCCTTCATTTGTTACTTCGGATTCAGGTACATCCTGTGTGCCCATAAGCTCACACCTCATACGATATTTGTTTAAAATTCCCCAATACATCTAACAATGGGATGATCACCAAGCTGGGCCAAAGACCCTCTGATATAGTTATCAGTCAGAATACTGAACGTTTGATGGATATATTCTTTTAGAAAAGTTTAAGAGAAGACAGTGTTTAAAAAGTCTAAACTCTTAGCCCTTGGTACAGTGTATTTTTGGGTAGAATGGGAGGCAAAGGAGAGTTCCCTAACTTCTCCAGAATCCCCAAGAGCAATCAGAGTAAGATTGGATAGGGTATTATCAAGGGAAATAACCAACCTCGTTCTTTAGTGTAGGAGCCAAACTGAGAATAGAAAACAAAATCAATGTTGAATCTTGCCTTTGGGAATGGTCTACACCACATAACTTAAAATAGGATAAACAAAACCCCTTTTAGCCATAGAGAGACAAAGAAATGGGGTGAAAAGCACAAAAATGAACTATATTCTTAAGACAGAAGCCCTGACATTGTTCTGGCCCTCCTGAAGACAGCCCCCCCCGGCAGCCTTGTCCAGGAGTGGAAGTGGACAGCAGAGATAGCCAGTGTTCCTCTTCTCCTTACCATGTAGTATCCCGGAAGCAGTTTCTGCAGAAACTCCGCTTCTTTATGCTGGACTGTTTTAATGATGAATTCGTCATCGCTGGACACGTAGAAGAGGGAACCACTAGCCCCAGAGCTGCAGAGTTCAATCAGTGGCTCATTGCAGAGGGAGTACTAAGGCCCAGAAAGAAGACAGCAAGAAGTTCAGAAATACCAGGACCTGCCCAACCAGAAATCAACTACAGATGCAATTCTAATCCAAAAGAAAACAAGAGTAAGGCTATGGAGAGACAGGGTCTTCCTTTAGGAGTATTCCTCTGATACTGGAGGCACAGGATTGTGAGATCTGGAAGCTTACCAAATAGTCATCAGGCCGGATACCGAATAATTCCCGAAAGTAGCGGAAGGCCACAGGTGCATAGGTCTTGAACCGAAAGTCATTGTAGTGATGAGCAGGGGTCAGGTTGCTCCCTTCACTGTGGGGTTAAATACAAGAAGCCGTAAGTAACCACTCCCTGTCATCCAGGGAGTCCTCCTCATCCAAGGAGTCCACCCTAGAGTCACCCAGAGGCAGGTCAATACAACATCCTGAGAGAATCAGAGGGATTGGATGAGTCAGTTACTTAGTGGGGCAAAAAGCACAACATGGGTGGTCCTGGCTCGTGGCACAGTGGATGGGGCACCAGCCTGCGAACTCAGAGGTCACTGGTTCGATTCCCCAGCCAGAGCACCTAATGAGGTTGCAAGCCAGGTCACCAGCCAGGTCTGTGGCTTGACGCAGGTGAAAGGCAACCATACATTGATGTTTCTCTCCCTCTCTGCCAATAATGAATAAAATCTTAAAAAAAAAAAAAAAGGACAACATGGAATTAAGACATGAGCACAGGGAATAACACTGCCTCCTACCCAAATGCATGGCATTGTTTTCTAAGGCTCACGGAAACAGCCAAAGGACAGCAGCTGCTCTCCACATTCTAGGGTCCCACATCACCCTGGTTAAGATCAGTTTAAGAACTGGACACATGTCTAAACTATACCCGAACACCTAAAACTGCTCTGCCTTTGACATGAAAAAGCCACACTTTCCAGGACATTATCCTGAACATTAACCTCTGTACCTGGGGAAGAAGATACTCTCCACTACGTAGAAGTCTTGCATGAGGACATCCCGCTCTGGTTTGGTACTCAGGCTCCCCACAGTGTGAGTAATACCTAATTGGATGGCACCTTTCAAGGCTGATGAGGTTGTCTGAAAACAGAAAGGAAATAAGAGGAAAGTTTCTAATATTAAATCTGATCAAGCCCTGGCCTGGTAGCTCAGTTGGTTAGTGCACTGAGAGACCAAGGTTATGGGACTGGTATCTGGTCAGAGCACACACAACAATTAACCAATGAATGCATATGTAAATAGAACAACAAATCAACGTTTCTCTTTCTAAAATCAATAAAAAAGAACAATAGATAAATCTGATCATATCTATAAGACCTCAGGAAGAGCCAGAAGGAGCATTTGATAACAACTGCCCTTCTTGTAGCTCAGACTAATCCAGTTTCCCCCTCCCCATGCTTTACACTTACACTGCCTTTTGGCCTGGCAAAGAATGAAAGGGCTCTAGCTGGTAGCACAGTGGATAAGGCACCAGCCTTCGAACCCAAAGGTCGCTGGTTCGATTCCCAGCCAGGGCAACATAACCAGGTTGCAGGCCAGGTCTCCAGCTAGGTCTGTGGCTGGAGGCAGGTGAAAGGCAACCATACATTGTTGTTTCTCTCCCTCTCTTCCTCCCCCTCTCTCTGAAAGATAATAAATGAAATCTTAAAAAAAAAAAAAGATTGAAAGGGCCTGAAGATAGAGACAAGTAAAGGTGGGACTGCCCTAGCCAGCCTCAGCTAGGCAAGGTGTTCCCTCCTATCCTATCTCTATTTGGAAGATACACTGTACTGAGAGAACAAGCTTAGATCTCACTCCAAAATTCCCTCCTCCAGAGTTATCTCAGGCCCTCCAAACATTTTATTCATCTGATATACAATGTAATTGAAATAAAATGATAATATGATTATCTACCCAGAGGCTTCAGTTCTCTTAAGGCAGGGCCTGACTGGTGTTCTAAGAACAAGAGAGTAGCAAAAAAAATTTTAAAGCCCTCTAACTGAAGAAACCTGAAATGATTCAGGAAATTCTAAGTCTAGATATGTCTCTCAGAAATTATCAAACTATTGTCAAAACCCACTCATAATCTAAAATTCTAATCCCACGGAAAAATATCACATTATCTAGACATGTGCTGCCCAATATAGGAACACGAAAATATACATGGCTATTTACCTTTAAGTTAACTAAAATTAAATTAAAAATTTACGTCTTGCCCTAGCTGGTGGCACAGTGGATAAGGCGCCACCCTGCAAACCCAAAGGTCGCTGGTTTGATTCCCAGCCAGGGTACATAACCAGGTTGCAAGCCAAGTCTCCAGCCAGGTCCGTAGCTGGAGGCAGGTGAAAGGCAACCATCCATTGATGTCTCTCTCCTTCTCTGCATCTCTCCCTTCTCCTCTCTCTAAAAATAGTAACATAAAATCTTAAAAAAAAAAAAAAAAAAAGGTTTCCTTCTTCACCCTAGCTGATGTGGCTTAGTTGATTGGAACAATAACCTGTAAATCTAAAGGCTGCTGGTTTGTTTCCCCGTCAGGGCACCTGCCTAGGTTGCAGGTTCAATTCCCAGTCCCAGCACAAGCAAGAGGATGCCAACTGACATTTCTCTCCCTTCCCTTCTCCCTAAAATCAATCAATCAGTCAATCAATAATTTTTTAAATACTTATTTCTTTAGTCTTACTAGCCACATTCAAGTATGACTAGTGGCTATCATTTTGGATAATACATATAATAAATTTCAATCACTGTACATAGTTCTATTAGACAGCTTCATTCTACATGATTTTCTCATCCCTAACTCTCACTAGGTATTACTTACATTTCTACTTAGTCCTCACTGGGCATTAGAATTATAACTAGTGTTTCTAGGTGTTTGCCTCTCCAATTAGACTATAAACTCACTTTTTTGTCTAAGTGTTCAGCATATAAAAAGAGCTCAATAAATGTCTGCTGAATTGACATGAGCCTCAGGGCCCTTTCCTAGGGATAGTCAAGTCCCTGCTTGAGAATGAGAATACGTTACTTGGGATAACGCAATAAATGCAGAGAACAGTCACAAGAAAAATTTATATGGGCCAGAAATAGGACCCCGAGATATCTGCACGCCCTATGTTAGACAAGCTACAGGTTCTAACAGGAAGATTAGACACTGTCCCTTGGAAAGCATAAGCATCTCCAAATTAGTCCAGATCTGAAGAATCAAGATCACCTCAAGATGCTTTTCTTCTGTTTTCCCTTTACCAGTTCAGTTTTCTATTCTTGACTATTACTACTACTACTACTATCTTTCCAATCCATTATAAAGCTAAAAAAATAGGTGGTCTCAGTCCTCTTCACCAGTTCAAACTATGTTCTTTAAAACAAACAAACAAACAACAAACCCACATAGAAGGAAAAAAACACTCAACCTGCTGTCTACCTCTGTATCACCAGGCTGGGGGAGATATAGCCTTGATTTTATGTATATCCAGCACTAGAGGAAGAAATTGAAAGACTTCAAGAGACATGGTTTCCTGTTGCAAGGCAATAATGGCCTTGTTACATGTTTATACCTAACAGGGAAAATGAATTTCTTCAGCTCAGTGAAACTGCACCCAACACCAGATTTTTCCATTAAGAATATTCTCATTTAACCACACACATACAGATGGGAGATAACTCACTTCACACTTTGTGAAGTAAACTCTAAAGTCCAAGTCGTATGACAGCTACTGTGCAAAGGCTTAGGATACCGAGAAATGGGACAGAATATACAGAATAATATCAAGGGGACAGAACTACCCAAACACACCTTTTTATATGTTGTCTCTCCTGAGGAATCAACACTTCTGTGGCCTATTTTCTTGATGGTCATGCCAGAGGCATAAGGCGCCTAGAAAAAGAAGAGTCTAAGTTAATATATAATTCCCACGTAATATGCCAAACAGCTACCATGACGGTACATCCAAAGAAAAAAAAAACACTTTTTAGGTTATGAACATTTATAAAATCTTCAGAAGACCCACCCCATGCAAACACATAGCTACAGTGTTGCTTCCCAGTGAATTAATTAACTGGCTGAAAGATCATAGAAGAGAACTCCTAAGGATGCCTATTTCATCCTTGGTCCTCAAAATGGTGACACAGAAAGTAAAAATAATGAGTATCCTTAAAGAAGAGTAGAAATAGGTATAAGTACACAAAAACAAGGCAGATTACAAGTAGAGCTCCTTTTTTCACCAGCTTCCTTTCAGAAATTACTCTGCCCTAGCTGGTGGCTCAGTGGGTAAGGCACCGGCCTGCAAACTCCAAGGTCACTGGTTCAATTCCCAGCCAGGGCACATAACCAGGTTGCAAGCCAGGTCTCCAGCCAGGTCTCCAGCCAGCTCTGTAGCTAGCTGGAGGCAGGTGAAAGGCAACCATATACTGATGTCTCTCTCCCTCTCTGCCTCTCTCCTTTCCCCTCTCTCTAAAAACATTAAATAAAATCTTAAAAAAAAAAAAAAATTACTACCCCTCTAACCTTTACCTCAATCTGAATACTAATTGCTCAAACTGAATTCACCTGGAGAAATGACCTCAGCACTGACAAATGCAAACACTGTGAACCCAGGAATGAAAAGGCTGAGACAATAAGATGACTCCTCTCAGACAGGGTAGGGGCCCCAGTGCCTTGAAGAGATTCCTAAGAATATGATGTGGCTTTGTTTTCCACCCACATTATCAGCCCCTGAAATAAGGAAGAAGTAAAACCAGTAGAGCAGAGCCTAGAAGGCGATTCCTCATAGTCAAAGTGCCAGCACAAGACAGAAGGTGTATTCTTCACAACGTCATACTCACACGTTTATAAACCAGAAGGCAAAATGACTACTGAAAATAGGATGCTATGATATTAGGGCCTGATATTGCTAAGGCCCTTAGTGCCAGAAAACCCTCTGTATATAACCTCACAGATCCTGGAAAACATTTTTTCAAATGAGCAAAGCCTAAAATCCTAGGACTAAAGGGCCCACATTCTGAGGCCCCATCACAAAACCCTGAAGAGGGGGGCAAGATGAAGAGGAATGGTGCCCTGGCTGGTGTAGCTCAGCGGATTAAGCACCAGCCTGTGAACCAAAAGGTCATGGGCTCGGTTCTCAGTCAGGGCACATGCCTGGGTCATGGGCCAAGTCCCCAATCAGGGATGTGCAAGAGGGGACCAAATGATTGATATTTCTCGCCATTCCTCTCTCTCTGAAAGTAAATGAATAAAACCTTGACCAAAAAAAGAAGAGGGGCTGGTAAATACTCTGTGAAAGAAAGTTAGGCAAATGGAAAATATTCTGCACAGAAAAGAAACTTAAGAAATTAGCTTCTGCCCTGGCTGGTGGCATAGTGGATAAGGTGCCAGCTTGAGAACCCAAAAGTCAATAGCTGGAATCCCAGCCAGGGCACATAACCAGGTTGCAAACCAGGTCTCCTGCCAGGTCTGTAGCTGAAGGCAGGTGAAAGGCAACCATACACTAATGTCTTTCTCCCTCTCTGCCTCTCCCTTCCCCTCTCTCTAAAAATAATAACATCTTTAAAAAGTAATATAAAAAATAGCTTCTGTATGGTTAAGAGAAGTTACTCAAATTCACTGAAGCCGTACAACCAGACAGTAACAGCAAAACAAGATAGTGGGCTTCAGTGCTGAATTGTCTGGGTTTGAATCCCACATTTAGCAATCCCACTTATTAACTATGTGACATAGGGCAAACTATAGAACCTCTAGTCCTTCCTTTCTTCATCTGTATGCAAGATTAAATAAGAATACCTATACAGGTCACTTGGGTACATTATTTACTCCTTGGTACATTGCATTTGGTACATTAAAAATGCACTCAATTAGGCCCTGGCTGGTGGCTCAGTGGATAGTTGATGGCCTATGAACCCAAAGTCCACTGGTTCGATTCCCAGTCAAAGCACATAACCAGGCTATAAACCAGGACTTTAGCCAGGTCTGTAGCTGGAGGCAAGTGAAAGGTAACTATACACTGATGTTTCTCTCCATTTCTTCCTCCCTCCCTGCCCTTCTCTCTAAAAATAATGAATAAAATCTTAAAAACAAAACAAAACAAAAAGTACTAAATTAGTAAACTAGCCCTGGTTGGTGTGGCTCAGTAGACTGAGCACCCACCTATGAACCAAAGGGTTCACTAGTTCAATTCCCAGTCGGGACAAATGGCTGAGTTGCAGCCTGGGTCCCCAGTTGGAGGTGTGTGAGAGGCAACCACACACTGGTTGATGCTTCTCCCCCTCTCTTTCTCCCTCCCCTCCCCTCTAAAAATAAAAAATCTTAAAAAATATATATCTATAATAAACTGTAACAATAGTAGAGATGTATAATTTCTAGCTTACCAAACAGGTAAGACCCCTGTCTAAGGGCCTTGGGTGGTGGCAGAGTGGATAAGGTGCCAACCTGTGAACCCAAAGGTCACTGGTTCAAATCCCCAGCCACGGCACATAACCAGGTTGCAAGCCAGGTCTCCAGCCAGGCCCACAGCTGGAGGCAGGTGAAAAAGGCAACTATATATTTATGTCTCTCTCCCTCTCTGACTCTCTCCCTTACCCTCTCTCTGGAGAAAAAAAATAAACCCTGTCTGGCTCCCAAGACTCAAGTAGGAGGAAAATAAAGATGTTATAAACAGGTATACTTCTACCCCAGAATTAAAGTCTTAGAACCACTGTATCAATAACAAACTTACCTCAGATGCCATGGATCTCTTGGTTCCAAATGCTGTTAAAAAAATAAACAAAACACAATCTTAAGTGTATACACGCACACTCGAACATCTCTATCCTGCACAATGAAACAATCAAGGGTTGAGTCAAATTAAATCTGACAATGAGCTCCTGCCTCTTGCTCTATGATACCTTTTGGATAGATTTTAAATGTCCCTTCTTTCTCCCTCACATTCAGAGTCTTTAAGCACATTCCCTTCTTTGTTCTAGTTCTTTTTCTTACTCCAGTATTCATATTTTCTCTGGAAAATAAATCTGTTCTTGATACATCATTTGCCCATCAGAATCAGAGGGTCTCTGATGCCATGGCTGAAAGGGAAAGGATTTCAGAGACACCCAAGACTAACTGAAAAGTCTGAGGCTTAGTGAATAATGTTTCCTATAGAACTAAAAGGGTAAGAGCTTTTAGGCATATCTATTGTTCAATCCTCCATTACTTGTATCAGAAAAAAGGGTAAAGAGTTGATCCATAGGGGAGCAAAAAAGGGATGCATGTAATACAACAACAATAAAATTAAAAGAAAAAGAGTTGATCCATGGAGATGAAGAAAAGAGGCTAAGGACAAGAAAATGTGATGTCAAAATAAGGAAAAAGCAATCAGTGCATCAGAAACTGGTTCCTCATCCCTATGGCCTCATCTTGATTTCTGCAGGAAACTCAACAGGAATTTGTTGGCGTTTACTTCCTTATTAAAGTTAAGTTTTACTTATTAAATATTTAATCAAGGCAGATATGTAAGATAAGTATGTAGTTAAATCTCATTATTTATTACTTTTGCCCACTTAAATTTAGTAAAGATGTCAAGAATGTTTGGAAAGTGACTCAAAGCCTATATAGAAAAATCTACTCTGAAAGGTTAAGTCAATTGTTAAGGGTTTACCATCCTGGTAACCTTCATCCATGATCACATCAGAGAGACATGATCACTTACGAAGACAAATCTTCCTTCCCTTTTCATACTGGAGAATGTTGGCCTTAATTTTCAAAGACTACTGATATATCACTTCAATCTAGCTCTAAAGAATTTGAAAGGAATAAATATTAGCCATATTAAGGAAAATTAAAGAGGCCAAATGGGATGACTCTTCAACAACATGAGTAAGGAAAACCCTACAGGTGCAAGCCAGGTCTCCAGCCAGGTCCATAGCTGGAGGCAGGTGAAAGGCAACCATATACTGATGTTCCCCTCCCTCTAAAAATAGTATAAATTTTTTTAATTAAAAAAAAAAAAAGGAAACCCTAGTCCATTTATAAGGATTAACAGCAAGGCAGCAACAAAAACACATGGGATTAAGGGCAATTATAACTGTTCAAGACAAATGGTCAAGTGCCCTGAGAATTTCCCCATGTATAGCTGGGCTTGGAGGAGAGGCTGGAATAGTACTCAGTAGTACAAAGGCCAATGACCAAGTATTTCTGGTACCAATAAGCAGAGCAGCAAAATTTCCTTCCTTATGCTGAGTCAGGGTGGCAAAAATGGGGAACAGCCCCTGGCTAGTGTGGCTCAGTGAACTGAGTGCTGGCCTGCAAACCAAAGTGTCACAGGCTCAATTCCTAGTCTGGGCACATGCCTGGGCTGTCAGCCAGGTCCCAAGTTGGGGGTGCACAAGAGGCAACCACACACTGTTGTTTCTCTTCCTGTTTTTCTCCCTCACTTTCCCTCTCTCTAAAAATAAATAAATAAAATAAACGTAAAACCTTAAAAAGGGGACGAGGAGAACAAGATGGTTTTTATTTCTCCTCCCAAAAAGGAGGCAAGGGAACTGTCACCTAGCTTTCATAAAGATATCCTGCATACAATAACCCAGAAAAATTGGTAAAACAGCACAGCCAAATAATCTACACCTTTCATAGGATGCTTCATCTTCAGTAAAGTTGACTTCAGCTGGGTGGAAGACTGGGCAAATTAAGGCTGGCACCCCAAGCTAAAGCCAGAACCACCCACATTCATAATTAAAACTGCTACCGAATTATTGCAAAATTTAAGATTATCTACCAACAACAAAAAAAGTCAATCCTTTTATATCTCACAACTTTTTAGCCAAGAGCAAGTCAAAGTTGAGCTATTTAAAAATCAGAAGACCTGGGTTCAAACCCCTGTTATTGTATATCAAGCAAATTGTTCTCTACATATATTTAAGAGAAAAAAAAAAAACCTGTATGAGGTCATATAAGTTAAATTCAAAGTACTTTTATGGTCTTTAAAATACTATACAAATATGTTGTCATATGTGATTTCTAATGCAAGAGTTGAGTCCACAGCAAAGTTTAATGTTCAATTACATAGGCCTTCATTAAAATTCTAATTAGTGTTCTGGCTGGTGTGGCTCAGCTGGCTGGACCCAAAGGTCTAGCTAGCTTGGTTCCATCTTGATAGGGGACATGCCTAGGGTGTAAGTTTGGCCCTGACAGGGGCACATACAAAGGGCAAGAACAAATCAATGGTTCTCTCTCCATCTTTCACCCTCCCTTCACCTCTCTTAAAATCAATAATCAGATACTCAGATAAGGATTAAAAAGAAAAGAAAAGAAAAGAAAAGAGGCCTGGTTGGTAGCACAGTAGTTAAGGCACTGGCCTGCGAACCCAAAGGTCGCAGGTTCGATTCCCCAGCCAGGGCCCATAACCAGGTTGCAAAACCAGGTCTCCAGTCAGGTCTGTGGCTGGAGGCAGGTGAAACGCAACCACACATTGATGTCTCTCTCCCTCCCCCTCTTTCCAAAAAATAATGAAATAATATCTTTAAAAAAGGAAAGAAAAAAGAACCCCTGTCTGGTGAATTGAGTGCAGGTCTGCAAATTAAAAGGATGCAGGTGTGATTCCCAGTCAAGGTACATGTCTAGATTGCAGGCCAGGTCCCCAGTTGGGAGCATGCAATTGATGTAGCTCTCCCACTCAGTGTTTCTCTCTCTCCCTCACCTTCTTCCTTCCTTCCCCCTCTCTAAAAAATAAATTAAATCTTTAAAAAAAAAGAGAGAGAGAAAATTCTAATTAGCATCTCAGATTAATTGGCTCCTCTCAACTTTCTCACCCCACCATACTCTCCTGAAAGTATATACACACAACTCTAGGATGGTAATCGGTATGCTTTCAGTTGAGGAGACAAACACTGATTCCTGATTCCTTGTACAGTGTCTAGTCGACTCCTACCTCTCCTCCTCGCCCAAGGAAGGGGTTTGGAAGGGATCTGAAAGAACCAAGAACAGGCAACATCTAGTCCTAGTCTGACACTCTCACCTAGGAAATAACCTCCTCTGTGCACAAGGCATAACTGGACAAAGTTAAATAATGGAGAAAAATAAACAGATAAGTGATTTCCAGGCAGGAAGTAGGCTTGGGGTTTTCTTACTTCCATAAAGTTCTACTGTGTTATCTCGCCTGGTTTCATCACACAAGCATATGGTTCTAGGGCTATTAACGCTTGCAAAGTACGTAGCATGAGGTTGGCCAAAAAGTCCATTTCGTTTTTTCCGTAAACAAGAGACATTTTTTCATTTTCACCAATAATTTCACTGGTTTGTGTATTTTGAGCTATCTCCCCTGTGGTATAATGTTCATTGCTTTCAATTAATTAATGTCTCGATCTGATCACTATCAACTTCATCTGGTCTATCTTGGCCAGCAAGAAATCTCCAGCACAGAACTTCACAAACCACTTTTGACACATTAGTCACAGTGCCTACTCCACACACTGCACAAATCTTTTTTTGCATTTCAGTTGTATTTTTACTATTCTTGAAATAAAGCATAATATGCCAAAATGTCACTTTTCTTCCATCTTCAATATTAAATTGGCTACACAAAAGTTCGCCATTTTTTTTTAATGCACGGTGGCATGACAGTTGTCGCAATACAACCTAACAAAATTGTTTTGAATAAAGTTAAAAATTAAGTGCTACTAAGGCCATCTTATGAAAATAACCAAGTGAACTTTTTGGCCAACTCAATAATTTTAGTGTCAATTGCTTAGCTATATGTAACTGCAAAGCTGGGATTAATCCCAAGAACACTGCAGCTGAAGCAGTTAGAAAGATATTGTAGTCTAGCCCTGGCTGGTTCAGTAGATTGAGTGCTGTGTTGTAAACCAAAAGGTCACCAGTTTGATTCCAGATTTGATTCCCTGTCAGGGCACATGCCTTGGTGATGAGCTACGTCCCAACTAGGTCAGTTGGGGGCATGCTGGGTGCATGGGAGAGGCAACCATCTCTCACATGGATGCTTCTCTCCCTCCTCCCTCCCTTCTTTACCAGAAGAAAAAGAAAAAAGATACTGGGGTCTAAATAATAATCAGATCAAGTGACAGGGAGGAGGAGAATCAGGGTGCAAGACTCATTCTCTTCCTTGCCTGAGGTTTTATCCTTTGGGCACAAATTATAGGCATCATCCTAGCAAAAGAGTGGAAGGGAAGAGAAAAATACTTAAGCGAATTTTACCAATGTTGCTATAACACCAAGCTAGGTCCAGAAACCCAATGAAGAACAGAGTGACATTTCAGGGAACCAGGTACTTCCTGCTAAGGATTGAGCAAATAGCTTAAAGCTCCGCCGATAAGAAATTGCTAAAAAGGACATGAGACTAAGGCTCACTAGCATGGTACCTGTTTGCCTCATAATCAAGCTTTCTCTTCTATCAAATACAAGGTGGGAGGTGGGTGGGTAGGGGAGGGACAAGTGGAAGAGTAAAGAAAAGGAAAGTGGGAATAAAGGGAGAAGACCCTTTTCCAATATTAGTTGCTATTTAGATTTTGCCTTTTACTACAGTATGAAGAAAATACTGTGTAAGACTGCATACATTTTGAAGATTTGAGTTTAACAGTTTTATCTGTATTATATGAGCTTTAGTCAAAAAAAGTATATTTGTTTTAGATAGTTCCTAGAATCTCCTTTCCTCCCTATTAAACATTTTAGAGATGTTTTTATGAACAATGTAGTAGGCAAATTAATACATGTTATCCTCTTTAAATATATAGTTTCTATTTTCTTTTAGGCCTTTCATAAAGCTTCAATGTGTTAACACAGAGAAAATGTTTATCTGAAATAAGAGTATTGTTGACTGGAGGAACAGTCTCAAAACATAATGAGAATTGTAAACTGCAGGACTTTTGTCTCAGTCTAAACAAAGCTCCAGGCAACTTCACAACCTGTTTCAGGAGTATTAAAACTGTCTTTAACCTTAAAAAAAAAAAAGACCAGCCCTGGCTGGTAGCACAGTGGATAAGGCACCGGCCTGCGAACCCAAAGGTCACAGGTTCGATTCCCCAGCCAGGGCACATAACAAGGTTGCAAACCAGGTCTCCAGTCAGATCTGTGGCTGGAGTCAGGTGAAAGGCAACCATACATTGATGTCTCTCTCCCTCTCTGCCTCTCTCCCTTCCCCTCTTTCTAGAAATAATGAAATAAAATCTTTAAAAAAAAAAAAAAAA
>PVIW01012200.1:0-27259 GCA_004026585.1 Noctilio leporinus | reverse complement strand
AGAGTTAATACAAAAAAATTAAAATGTCGATACCTTATATAATTATTACACATTAAATGTTAATAGTTTAGGTACGTTGTAGTAAATTAAGCATTTTTCTTTTTCTTTTTTTTCCTTTAAAACTTATTTTACTCTGGAATGATATTTTTGTGGAATATATCACAAAAATGGTGTATTGCAGAACTCACTTTCATGAAGGCTGTCCTAGAGATAGTGCCAAACCCATAGTAAAAATGAATTTGGTTTCTGAGTCAGAGCCGCACCCCCGGCCTTAATGCAAGTCAACTTTATTTTAAGCTGCTGGAACTACGTTTTCATTTTGGTGTTTTCCATCTTAGATATAAGATTTATTTATTTTATTTATTTTTTTGCCATGCACAGGTTTTACTTCTTTCAGTATCCTCTGTTTCTCTTCTACATGTGTTTTACAAGTTGAAACCTTCAGAAATAATGACACTTGCAGGGTTCAGCTGGTCCCCACAGAGTAGAAATGATAATATCTACTAATTTGAGGTAAAAAAAAAAAAAAAAAAAAAACACCTTAGGATTTAAATAACTTTGTAGAATAGCATTCTAGCTATATTTTGAACTTTTGGTTGACTTCCTATGTGGTCTTAAACTAACCACTGAATTATGAAAGAGTCTGTTAAGGTAGAGACTAGGTATGTTCACATTTAAATAATGAAGTTTACTGTAGCATTAATACATTTTCCCAAACATCACCAGTTTGGGGTCCTTCATTGCAAAAAGGGTCAATTTCTACTATCTATTTGAAAGGAATCTCATCTAATTTAAATATTAATATGAGAATGTATATTGCCTATGTACATGAATCATATAGTTTAGTAGTTGGTAACTTCCATCCCAAATTGGTCTTCACTCTCAGCATCTTTTTTTTTTTTTTTTTTTTTTAAGATTTTATTTAATTATTTTTAGAAAGAGGGGAAGGGAGGGAGGCAGAGAGGGAGAGAGACATCAATGTATGGTTGCTTTTCACCTGCCTCCAGCCACAGACCTGACTGGAGACCTGGTTTGCAACCTTGTTATGTGCCCTGGCTGGGGAATCGAACCTGCGACCTTTGGGTTCTCAGGCCGGCGCCTTATCCACTGTGCTACCAGCCAGGTCAGCATCTTTTCTAACCTAAAATTTACTAATTTCTCAACACACCAACTACCAGTTGGTTGATATTTAAAACATAAATTGCTAATAAAATTTATATATTATACACCCACAAACAAGCACATATTTTGTAATAGTAAGAAAGATAGCATGTATTCTATGTAATATACATCCACATTTTCTTACTTTTTTTTTCTTAACTGCATTCAATTTTTCTAAGAGTTATTGCAAGTAACTTGATTTTCCCATCCTAGGAAATAATTCCAATCTAAGGAATTACATCCGCAGTAATGCATGTGCAACAACAACAACAGCAACAACAACAGCAACAACAACAACAAACCAAAATTCTACATTATTTAGTAAAATCTAATTACAACAAGATTATTTTAAAGCATTCTTTTTAAAAAAAAAATTATTATAGCCCTGGCTGGTAGCACAGAGGATAAGGCGCCAGCCTGTGAACCCAAAGGTCGCTGGGTCGATTCCCCAGCCAGGGCACATAATCAGGTTGCAAGCCAGATTTCCAGCCAGGTCTGTGGCTGGGCGCAGGTGAAAGGCAACCATACATTGATTCTTCTCTCCCTCTCTGCCTGTTTCCCTTCCCCTCTCTCTGGAAAATAATAAATAAAATCTTAAAAAAAATAAAATAAAAATTTGTTAAAAAATTTTTATTGTTGTTGTATTACATCCGTCCCCTTTCTGCTCCCCTGTGTCCCCCTCCTCACCCACCCATTTCCCCCAAAATCAGTCCCACCTGTTGTCCATGTCCATGGCTCCCCCACACTAGGTTCTTCTAAAGCATTCTTAAGTTAAAGTTGGTTCTTATTCAGCTACCCTATGCCCTTTGATTGGTGCATTTAATTTATCTACATTTAAGGTTATTATTGATAGGTACTTATTTATTATAAATTTTTCCCTTTGTAACTGGTTCCTCTTTGTCTCTCTGTTTCTTCATCTTAAAGCAGACACTTTAGCATCTCTTGAAATGCTGACTTGGTGAAGATGTAATCATTCAACCTTCTCTTGTCTAGCAAACTCCTTATTTCACCTTCCATTTTGAATAAAAGCCTTGGCGTGTAGCAGTTGTCTTGGTTATAGGCCTTTGTTTTTCATTGCTTGTAATATTTCTTGCCATTCCCTTCTGGCTTGTACTGATTCTGTTGAGAATTCAGCTGATAAACTTATCAAAGCCCTCTCTTGTGTTATTACTGGTTTCTCTCTTGTTGCTTTTAGGATTCTCTCTGTCCTTGAAATTTGCCATTTTAATTATGGTGTGTCTTGGGATGGGCCTCTTTGGGTTGATCTTCATTGGGCCCTCCTGTGCTTTCTGAAGTTGCATGACTTTTTCTCTCCGCAAGTTAGGGAAATTTTATGTCATTACTTTCTCAAACATTTTTTCTATCCCTTGCTCCTCCTCTTCTCCTTCTGGTATCCCTATGGTACAAAATTATTATGTTTCATGTTGTCCTGCAGCTCTCTTAAAACTTCTTCATTCTTTTTCATTCTTTTTCACTTTGTTGCACTGTCTGGAATTTTTTTTCTGTGTTGACCTTCGGCTCACTGATCCTGTCCTCTGTATGATCTAGCTTACTCTTGATTCCTTCTAATGTATTCTTCAATTCGGAAATTGGTCTTATTGATGATTTCTATGTCCTTTTAAATGCTGGTGTAGTTCTCAATAAGTTCCCTCTAGCTTCCCTGGAGTTGTTTATAGTTGCTCTGGAGTTGTTTGGAATTTTTTTTTGAGCTCGCTGAGCTCATCGAGCTTCTTTATCATCATTCTTTTGAATTCCACGTCTGATAGTTTGCTTGCCTCCATTTCATGTAGCACTCTTTCTGGGGATTCCTGTTTTCCTTTTGATGGGGGGTGGTTTCATGGTCTCCCCATTTTAGGTAACTCTTCTTGTTTGTTTCTCCTTCTTAGATTGGTCTGCTTTGGCTTTCTGTCTTTGTCGTGTGACTTTCTGTGGTATAGAGATGCACTTTCTTTACTTCCTGGATCCGTCCCTGGTGACATCAGCTCATTTCCCCGTCTGGGCTTAGTTAGCCTGTTGGAGACTGCCAAAAATCCAATCTTTGTTTCCTTCAGTTGTTAATCCAATTAATACGTGCTCAGCCATCAGATTTAGGCACCTCTGGAAGGGGCAGGTTAATTCAACCAATCTGTGGACAGCTGTCAGGCTTAGGCACTGCCAGGCAGGGTAGATTAATTCCTGTGGGTGGGGCTATTACATCCTCTCAGGGTGGTATCACTTGGAGAAGAGTGGTCTGACTACTGTATGGGTGATGGGTCAGCATTGGAACCTCATGTGCTGTTCCCTCACCTTTGCCCCCAAAGCCACTGCCCCAAACTCTCCCCAAGCATCTCTAGTCCACTTTGCCCTCCCTCTGCTGGAGAAAAGGGTAAGTGGATGCCAATGTATTTTTGTGAATGGTTTCTTTAAGAACTGTGTCTCTAGCTGTCTATTTCAAGCTGGCTAAACCTGGTGGCTTTTGCTTTTAACAGCTGGATGCTGTTTTATTCTCAGCTTTGTTGCTGTAGGCTGGGAAACCCAGCTGGGGGTTAGAACCCACCCTTCTCAGGTGGAGCCCCTGGCTGCTGAGATGTTTCTTCATCCCATCAGCTGCCACCTGTGGGAGCACAGCCAGCCCTCTCACATCTCCCCACTTGCTACCATCACATTGTGATAAAGCAGTCTCTTCTGTCCATGGTTATAAGGCTTCTCTCCAGGTAGTGTTCTGTTGGTTATTTCAGATTATTTCTCCCCAATTAAGTTGTAATTACAGATTGGTCCTGGGAGGAGATTGATGTAGCTCTACTTACTCCTCTGTCATCTTGGTTCCCCCAAAATCTGGACTTTTGATTGGCATCTAAAGAGCTGGGTAATCTAATAGGACATAGAACCCTTGTATAGAAACCTGCTGGAAATGAAGAATGCAATATCTGAAATGAAAAATAGACTAGAAAGAGTTAAAAGTAGGCAAGGCAAAGAAGAAGATTAAAATCAGCGAGGTTGAAGGCAAGGTAGAAAAAAAATCCAGTCAGAGCAATAAAATGAAAAAAGACTAAGAAGAATGAGGATAGTTTAAGGGAGCTTTGGGACAACATAAGACATAGCAGTATTTGCATAAAGGAATATGACAAGGAGCAGAAAAGGAGCAAAGGATAGAAAACCTGTTTGAAGAAATAATGACAGAAAACTTCCCTAATTTGTTGAGGGAGAGCGTCACACAGGTTCAGGAAGCATGGAGAGTGTCATTTAAGATGAACACAAAGAGGCCCATGCAGAGACACATCTCAATTAAAATAGCAACATTTAAAGACACATAGAGAATCTTAAAGGCACCAAGAGAGAAACAGCTTGTCATGTACAAATGAGCTCCATAAGGCTATGAGCTGGTTGATCAACAGAAACATTACAGACCAGAAGTCACTGGCATGAAATATTCCAGGTAATGAAAAGTAAAGACCTACAACCAAGACTATTTTATCCAGCAAGCCTCTTATTTAAAATAGGTGAAATGGTTTCTCAGATTAAAAAAAAAAAAAAAAAAAAGGCTAAAAGAGTAACAGTTCCACCAAACCAGTATAATAAGAGCTACTAAAAGGACTGCTTTTCTTAAGAAGAAGAAACAAAGAGAGACTGGAACACAAATACAAAGGGAAAAATGGCAATGAATAAGTACCTACCAATTATAACCTTAAATGTAAATGGATTAAAGGCTCTGATCAAGAGACATAGGGTAGCTGAATGGATAAGAAAACATAAACATACCTACATATATGCTGTCTATAAGAGACCCTCAGAACAAAAGATTTATATAGGCTGAAAGTGGAGGGATAAAAAAAATTTTCATGCAAATGGACCAAAAAAAAAAAAAAAAAAAAGCTGAGCTGGGGTAACAATACTTATATCAGACAAAATACACTTCAGTAGAAAGGCCATAATAAGAGACAAAGAAGGTCACTACAAATACTCGAAGGAGTAGTCCAACAAGAGGATATAACCCTTGTAAACATACATACATCCAACAGGGGAGCACCTAATACATAAAGAAAATCTCAGAAGACTTTAAGATAAAGAGATCGACAGCAATGCAGTTATTGTAGGGAATTGTAACAGCCCATGTCAACAATGGACAGATCTTCAAGATAAAAAAATCAGTAGGAATATAGAGGCATTAAATGAAACTGCGGATCAAATGGACTTAATTTATATTTACAAAACATTTCACCCAAAAGAAGCAAAATATAGCTGACCCCATATAACATGGGTATTAAGGTCCTAAAAATGCTATATTATGTAAATCCATGTTATACACAACAAAGAACTAGTACAAGAAAGGGGGTTTGGTTCCAGAAGGAAATACTATTATATTTTTATAATAGAAATATTATATAATTTAAAATAGAAATATCTTAATTTGCTTCATTTAAATCCATGGTTTTTGTGACATATGATACTTTTTCCCCCTTTCTGAGCAAATCCAAAATCTGTAATTTTTGTTTTAGTGAGATGAAATGGCTTTATTTAAAAAAGATTTTATTCATTATTTTTAGAGAGAGGGGAAGGGAGAAAGGAGGAAAGGGAGAGATACATCAATGTACGGTTGCTGTTTTACCTGTATCCAGCTGGGGATGTGGCTGGAGACCTTACAACCTGGGTATGTGCCTTGACTGGGAATCGAACCTTTGGGTTTGCAGGCCAGCGCTCAATGAAATGCCTTTTAAGAGGTATTTAAAAAAACAAAAACAAACAAACAAAAAACTTCCACCAGAAATAGTTCAGGGCTACAAATTAAATCACAAAAATGAAAAACATAATTGCCATTTCTTTTTTTAGAGATTTTATTTATTATTTTTAGAGAGAGGGGAAGGGATAGAGGCAGAGAGGGAAAGAAACATCAATTTATGGTTGCCTTTCACCTGCCTCCAGCTAAGGACCTGGCTAGAGACCTTGCTTGCAACCTAGTTATGTACCTTGGTTGGGAATTGAACCAACGACCTTTGGATTTGCAGGCTGGCGCCTATCCACTGAGCCACCAGTCAGGGCTTCCATTTCTTTAAAAATGGTTGAATAATACTCACCTGAAAAAATTTAATCTATAATGTAGTAAAAAGAAAACCACAAAGTTTTAAAATGTATGTACTTAATACTCCATGAACAAAATGGTTTTAAAATGCTAATAAACTTTAAAATTCTGCGGGCAAATCTGATATGACATTTAAGCTCAAATGAAATATTTCAAATGAGATATATTTTGCTCTTAAAAGCTTTTATTATATTCTGAGTTATTTGGGGACTTCCCTAATTTCAAATGAGTTAATCTTTTGCTCTTAAAATCTCTTATTATAACATAAAATAAAATAAAATAAAATCTTTTACTATGCTCCCTGTTATTTGGGGATTTCTCTAATTTTCAAACTGTGTTAGGGTGAAACTGAGTTCTAGGATGCCATGTTGTACGAGGGTTTCCCCCAATTCTCAAACCATGTTAGAACAAAACTGTGTCATAGAAGTGCTGTTATATGGGGGTTACCTGTGTACATTCTTCTCAAATGAACATGGATTATTTTTAAAGATAGACAACATGGTAGGATACAAAACAAGCCTTAACAATTTTAAGAAAATTGAAATCATACCAAGCATCTTCTTAGATTCAATAACATGCAAATACATGGAGGCTGAATAATGTTATTAAATAATTAATGGTTTAACAATGAGATAAAGGAAGAAATAAGGAAGTACCTAGAAACAAATGAAATGAACACACAATTCCAAACCTATGGGACACAGCAAAAACAGCCCTGAGAGAGACCGTTAAGTGAAGATCTGGACTTTTGATTGGCATAGAAAGAGGAAGATAATCTTATAGGACTGGGCCCTTAACCTGTGTCAGAATTGAATTGAATAGTAGAACCTCCAGCTCATGTCCAAAGAATTGTTGTTGGTGGGGAAACCACATACCTCTGCCCAGCTTTGGAATTGGGCTCCAGAATTATATTACATGAATCAATCCTTTTAAACCTCATAATTATCTTACAGGACAGGTATTTTTTATCTCTTTTTCACACAAGACTAGTTAAACATTTAGAATTCAACTATTACTGTTAGTGTATCATACAGTTTAAATTTTACCCTTCTGTCCCCCACCATTTCTTCTATTATTATCTATCTAATTATTTATTGAGTTTTATTGGGGAGTATCCTCATGCTTTGTGGTTCTTGAATCATTTCACCAGGTTGTTTCTTTGGTCTTTAGTACTTTTTGCACATATTTCTTATATATTATATTGAAAAGGTGGGAAGAATATTATGGTTGCATAAGATGCATTTCTTTCTTCTAGACTTCTAAGTTTACCTTCATTTCTCTTTCAATATGTTCAGACAGATAAACCTCTTTAACTTCAGCTCTGGCACTGTTTGATTTTTGCTGAATTTGCCTTTTGTATTCTAAATGAATATTTTGGTATTTTAAACAAATTCCTTTCTCTTGTGGCGAATGCAAAATGATCAAAATAAAAATTTTATAGTTTGGCAGACAGCTTGTTTAACAATAGCATTGTACATAGTGAATGATGTTCATTTGAAACATTTAAACTTCTCTAGGTTGAAAACTTGTACACACAACAAGGTTAGGATAGAACTCTAACATGCTTATTTAGTTTTGTAGTAAATAGACAATAGAAAGAGTCCAGAAAAAGTAGATGGCATTTATGTAATTACAAATAACATATAATGAACTTCTGGGTTGGTGAGCATGTGAAGATGTGAAGATGTGGTGAACATGTGAAGATGCTGGGAGAGGGAGTACAGGCTTCTTACCTGTTCCAACATACTTTGCCTATGTAGTAGGAATTACATGATTGCAGAATAGAGTCCAACTCTTATATTCAGATGATAAAATAATAACCTCACATAACCTATGAATAAACAAACTATTAGAATTAATAAGTGTGGCATTGCTGAATGCAAATTTATCTTACTAAAATTAACATTGTTTTTAGTCCTGGCTGGTGGCTCAGTGAATAAGACGCTGGCCTGCGAACCCAAAGGTCACTAGTTCGATTCCCCAGTCAGGGAACATAACCAGGTTGCAAGCCAGGTCTCCAACCAGGTCTGGAGCTGGAGGCAGGTGAAAGGCAACCTTACACTGATGTGTCTCCCTCTCTGCCTCTCTCTTCCTTCCCCTCTCTCTGGAAATAATAAATAAAATCTTAAAAAAAAATTATATTAAAAAAATTAACATTGTTTTTCTATACCAGTAATAACCAACTACATATTATAATTAAAAAAATTTTAATAGCAATGCAAACCTTATAAATATTATAGCTTCTTCAAAATGTACAAACTTGGTAAAGAGTAAGTTTTGTTTTTCTTATAAACTAATTCGGTTCTATAGATAAGTGAATAATCATATACCAACTACTCAACTCCATCAGACCCATATATTTGAGTGAATATGATTTAGTTTTTCCTCTGGAAAATAAAACATAGTAAGTACAGTTGAACCCCTCTGTGTACTCCTCTTCAATCCCATTTCCCTCCTACCTTCCTAACCAGAAATCATCACTATGCCTGAAATTGGTGTCTGACAATCTATTGGTTCATTTTATGAAATTACTACATATGTAAGTTCCCATAAACAATACAGAGAATTACTTGGCATGTTTCCAAACTTTTAAAAATAAAGCTGTACATATTTTAAACTTTTTGTTGTTGTTGGTTAACACTATATTTTTGAAATTTATCCAAACAGATGTATGTAGCTATGATTCATTCATCTTGTGTTGCATAGAAATATGTTATGTGAATATACAACAATTTATTCTCCACTCTGTAATTTATTTTATTTTATTTTTAAAAAAGATTTTATTTATTATTTCCAGAGAGAAGAAGGGAGAGAAACGTCAATGTATGGTTGTCTTTCACCTGCCTCCAGCCACGGATCTGACTGGAGATCTGGCTTGCAACCTGGTTATGTGCCCTGGCTGGGGAATTGAACCAACGACCTTCACGTTCACAGGCCGGCGCCTTATCCACTGTGCCACCAGCCAGGGCTCCACTCTGTAATTTAAACTATGCTGTACTGAACTATTTTGAATGTGCTTCATTGTTCACATGTGTGAACATTTCTTCAGAGTAAGAATTACTGACTCGAAAAGGACAGGCAGGCATAGTATTAGATATTGCAAATTGTTCCATGGAGATTTCACAATCTCATTAAAGGACATAAATCTAAATAGCCAGAGGGAGGTAATATGTTTATGAATAGAATGACAATGTCAATTTTCTCTAAACTAAATACCCCTACCCTCCCCAAATTCAACCAAACTTTAGTCAATACCAGTACAATTTCACTTAAAAGAGCAGCAGGTTAAAAAAAAACCTGGCAAATTGATTCTAATTTATATGGAAGCATAAATATCTACAAACAGCTAAAATAAATTTGAAGAAGCCAAGAGGGGAGAGTAGCCCTATAGACAATAAGGTGTACTACAAGTTCAAAGAGACTAAAATAAAAACCAAAACCAAAAACAAACAAAACAAAACAGAAAAACAAACCAAACAGATGTACTTGTTCAAGAAAAGACAAATAGATCAAGACAACAGGACAGAAATCTCAGAGGCGACTTCTGTACTCATGAGAAATTGGTGCATTAGAAATGGCACCACCAATTAGTGGGAAGAAAATAGATTATTTAAGTAGATGGAGCTGGGAAATGGCTCATCATGTGGAGAAAAATAAAGTGGTTGTCTTCTTTACATCAGACGAATGAAAGATATTATTGTGAACAGTAAATTTATGAAACTAGTGGAAATAAGTATATAAACATTCCATACATATAATCTGTGGGGTAAAGAGAATGGGGATGAGACTTGGAGACAAAGGAGAAAATACCAACAAAATAATAAGACCTATTGCGGGCTGGTGGTGATTATGTATGGAGAACTGACTGATTATATATGGAGCCTGCCTGACTGAGAGAAGAGCCAAGTGTCAGGTGGAGAATTAGGACATCTCTGCATTGTGAACCTGCTAAGGTTAGGCGCAGGCTGGCAGCTTGGTTCCAGCCAGCTTTCTCCCCAACCCCGCCCTCCTGATGATCCAGCTCAGCCTTTTAAAGTGAGGCAGAAACCCCTTTTCCAGATGGCAAAGAAGGAAAGACTTTGCCAGTGAAAAAGGCGGTAAAGGTGAATATGGGCCCTTGGGTCTTGGTGTGGAGCAGGGTCACCTGCCCCTCCTCAAAGTCCTCGTAGCTGCTCAGGCCCTGCTTCCAGCTCCTCTTCACCCTGTTCCCGGCCACCCTCACCTTGCAGCTGCTGCCTGCCCCCAGCTGCACCTCCACCCGCTAGCGGTGGCTACCCTAGGAAAAGCTAGGGAAACCCTGCAAAGCCGGGTGACTTTCGAAGCACAGGGGACTGTCGGGCAGGTTCTGCTGCTGGGTGTACCTGGCTGATCCTCTTAGAACATCAGGCTGGTGGTCTCAGGGTTCAGAGTGATGACCCCCTAGAGGAAGGAGAGCACTGCATCAACCAAGCTGGAGGCACACTGAAAATGTCCCCGGAGCTGGGAACCAAGAGTGAAGGAGGTAGAAAGAGCATCCACCTTGTGCAGCCTGCCATTGGCCCAACTTCTCTGAACCTAGGGTTTCCCTTCAGGCTGGTGAGGACGAGAGTCATAGCTTTTTGCCCAGACACTCAAAGTGCAATCAGTGGACCAAAAGCATCGATTTTGCCTGGGAGCTTGTTAAAAATTCAGAATCTTGAGCCCCATCATAAACCTATGGAATCAGAATTTGTATTTTAAAAAGATCCTCAAGCTGAGTTTTCTGCACATTAAGCTTGAGAAGCTTAATGAAGCGATATTGGTGGAAATAGTTTCCAAATTAAGTATCACTTTAAAAGTAAATGCTATTTTACCCTGGTTGGTGTGGCTCACTGGATTGGCACAGACCTGCAAACCCAAAGGTCACTGGTTCAATTCCCCAGTCAGGGCACATAACCAGGTTGCAAGCCAGGTCTCCAGCCAGGTCCTTAGCTGGAGGCAGGTGAAAGGCAACCATACATTGATGCTTCTCTCCCTTTCTTCTTCCCGCCCTGCCCTTCACTCTGAAAATAATAAATAACATCTTTAAAAGTAATAAAATGAAAGTAAATCCTACTTTAAAAAGTTATATAATATTTGCTCAAGTTGGTAAGAGTTTAGCACAATGCTGGGCAGAAAACAGGCTTGATAATTATTTTAAAATATATACTATTATACAAGTAGCTAACATAATTGAGCACTTACTATGTGTCAGGTACTATACTAAACTTTCTGCGTATATTATTAGTTCATTTACCTTACAGCTGTCAGGGCAGCCTTGCTGTGAGAGATCACCCAGAGACCGATGTGGGAGCAGGCAATGAGGTTCATTGGGAGTTAAGGGGGAAGGGATGTTCCTGGACCAGTTTGAGGGCCCATGGATCAGGGGAATGGAGACTCTCCATCCATCCTAGGCCTGTAGGAGTCCTGCAGAGGAGTTCTGTGGTGGTGGTGGTGGTGGGGTTAAGCTTGTAAGCTTCAGTGGGTGTGTGTTGGTCACTATCAACACAGATCTGCAAGTGTTTACCTCCAGCAGATTCCTGTGCATACTGTAGTTCCGATCTGGTTCATTGGCACATTCCACCCTGGCAGCATTTATACTCTGATAGTGGCATAGATACTATTATACTTTCCATTTCATATCGAAGAAACTGTGGGCCACAATGGCTTAATGACCTGCCCAGTGTCTCATAACCAGCAAGAGCTGGAACAGAGAACCCAAGGAAACAGGGAGAGTTCATATATTCAGTTGCTGTCTGCTGCCTTGAATCAAATGGATAAATTCACGAATGGATGAATGAAGAAACAGTTCCCAAAATATCCAGCTGTTTACTTGACTCTGAAATATCCAGCTGTTTACTTGACTCTGTTTCCAGATGATGCACCAAGTTTTCTGGGGGAAGCAGAAACAGAAAACTCAGACTTACTTCCCATAGATACCCCCAAATGGGAGTGTGTCCTGGGAACAATGGGAGAATAGTGATTATCTAATGAAAGAGAAGCTGTACTCACATCTCTGGATTCTGGGAGAGGAGAGATCTCTAGGGAATTGTTACCCTGGGCAGAGTGGGGTCAGCAAGGGAAGGCTTTAAGGGAGGAAGGACATCCTGAGCTGGGTTTTGAAAGTGAGAAAAGATGGAGATGGATGCAAGACACAAGAGCAGCTAAGGGAAATAGGGAAGCTGTTGCCCTTCCCTCTACCTGAGAGGGTGAGTATTTTCCTGTGCAGATTGCAGATCTTCCTGACATTGTTAGGAGAAAAAGCCTCTAGACTCACGAAAGTCTTCATCTCACATCTGCAGGCAAGTTGGCAATCAGTTTCAATTTCCAAAACTAATGTTTATATGATATACAAATGAGGCTGAAATTAGACTAAAGAACCTTGGTGTCTATGGAAAATAATTAGACTGAGTATCATCTCTTTATCTTTGCTAGAAATGTATAGTTACTAAAGCAAGAGGCATTTTAGTTAGACCTAAGAAGAACTAACGGTATCCACTTAAGAATTATTGGCAGGTCCTTTAAGGAAGTGTTTGGGCTTGCAGAACAGAAACAAGAGGTTTATTACCCCTATTAACCCTTAGAAGTTGGTACAATTTGAAAATCAGCCTAAAATTGTATCTATTTGCATGCTGTTAATTACAAGGGGAAAGGGGATTGGGGGCCGGGTGTAAAAAGTACATTACAGTGAAAAAGCCCTTGATTCTGGGTTCAGCTCAGTCCTTGTTTATCGCTTGTTGTGTGACCTAGAGTAAGTGAGAACCTCTAGGTCTCAGCTCCTGCATCAGACTAGAAGACTTCTGAGGCCCTCCTAGATCTAAATCTCTAACTCTCCAAAAAGTACTTTTAGATACATGCATGAGACACAGCATTTGACAAGTGTTCCCTAGTCATAGTATCTCTGCTTACCCCAAGGCAGACTAGACTGCCCATGATCAGAGCTGAGAGGAAGAGAAGTGAGCACATGTTTATAATGCCTCCCAGCTCCTACTGACTTCCTTTAAGAGCACTTGAGGCCCTGGCTGGTGTCACAGTGGATAAGGTGCTGGCCTGCAAACCCAAATGTCACTGGTTCAATTCCCAGCCAGGGCACATAACCAGGTTGCAAGCCAGGTCTCCAGCCAGGTCCGTAGCTGGAGGCAGGTGAAAAGCAACCACACATTGATGTCTCTCTTTCTCTCTCTGCTTCTCTCTCTTCTCCCCTCTCTAAAAATAATAAAATCTTAAAAGAAAAAAAAAAGAGCACTTGAAATTCTGAAGAAATGGGGAAGTTGAATGGGAAAAATGATGAAAAGAAAAGGTTGGTCTTCCCAGGTTGTGTGTTTATCATATTCTGGATAAAATGCTCCCCCTTAGGATTACATCTTAAATAGTGTTAAATATTGATTCAAGTACTAAAATTTCAGGGATTAAACAGGTAAGCCTTAAAACATGATTATTATTTATAACTTCATTTCTAGGGGGGAAATGTGTCCCTGATACCAAACAGTTTAAAAATGAACCTTTAGGATGAACACCTTTAATTCTGGGCTATGTATGTGTGAGTGAATAAGATGGTGCATCTGATGGCCTTGCTTTTGTGCGGCCCTCCCCTTCAGTCTCCAAATCCAGTATATAGGAGGTGAGACAGGGCCCTACCTGCTCTGGTTGACTCTGATATCCTACAAAAGAAAAAGAACATGCATTTAGTTCTCACGTGTCCTTCCTATCAGAGATTCTGTACAATCTTTCCTCCTTAGCACGCTGGCTCAAAACTTGCCTCCTCCAGAGAGTTGTATCTGTTTAATTACCTATTCGTGAAACTGCTCTGTACATCATGCTTCCTTACTAACTGAACTGCTTTCTGGTCTCAGTCTTGTCTTGGGGATGTATCCTACTTTCAACAATTAAGGGATGGGGGAGAGCAGGGACCCAGCCTTGTGGGTTATCAACCATACCTGGTGTATAATAGGATAATAGAACCTGTAGTCACAGCAGGGACTGTTTATTGAGTTCATTCTGTGAGCCTGGGACTGTACTAAGAATTTTGCATGAATTATTTCTTATCTTTGCAGCCACCCTACAAAGGGGATTGCAATTATTATCTCCATGGTTAGAGAGGTTACCAGACTTGCCAAGGTGGAACAGCCAACACTCAAACCCAAGACCATCTGACTCCAAAGCCTTTCACATGAGTACAGTGGGCAAGGCATCCAGCGTTTTGGTGTCTGCATCTTCGTAACCTCTCTGGGAAAAGAGAACCTGATAACCATCAGTTCCTCCTATTAGAAATAATCTCCACTTCCCTTTCCTGCCTCTCTCCAGTACCTTCCAGCCCCACAGCACAGTGTCTCCTTAATATGGATTCTCTCTCTTATTCCACAAGGGGGTGGGGTATCTCTCACTTGTAGTAGCTCACTTGCTGGCTGCTGACATTTCCTCTTAGCTCCTTGACCTTCCAAGCTGGGTGACCTCCTTGGTGACCTTTGAGATGAATTTGTCTCTCTTCTCTCCTAGATTTGCTGCTCTGGCTTACTCAGCCTGGCCAGCAGGAGACACTGCTATTTCCTTATCTCCTGCTGCAGCCTCTCAAAAGCTGCTACCACCTGTGAATAGAGGGGAGCAACATGATCTTTGGGTTTTAGGAAGATCTACTTCACAGAAATTTGGAGAGTCGTGGGAAGGATGACAGTAAAGACAGGGAATGTGTTGAAGACCGTACAAAGTCAGGGGGAAAGATGGGGAGAGCCTGGATTTGGTAGTCCTTGTGGAGATAATGCAGAATTAAAGACCTAAGAGATGCTTCTGTGGAAACCACTTCCAGACCTAAGAGGCAAGCAAGAATGGGTAACATTCCCAAGACCAGATGGGCTGTGGCCACACATTGCCCTTCCTCAATAAGAAGAGCAGTGACTGCAGGGTGCTTTCCCCACCCCTCTTCCCTCTGAGCCTATGGTCAGGGCCTTGGTGAATCAGTCTCATATCCAGTCTGGACCCTGGGCAACCAGGTTTCCTGGAATCCCTACCTTGACCACAGGGGAGTGGGGGGTGGGGTGGCTGGGAAGAACTGGGGAAGAGACACTGCTTCCTGTTTGATTATGCAGGCGACAGCCATAAACTTCTGGCTCATCCACAGCATACAAAGTCCAGTCTCAGTTTAGGTGACTGACTCTGGGACTCACCTTGTTTAGATGCCCAGGTTCACCATGTGCCTGCTCATGGTTCCCCTGGTCTGCCCTTCTTTTCTTGCCTCACCTCATCTACCCAAGGTGATCTCTTCTAAAGTCCTCACTTCTCCACTCCCAACACCATTGTCACAGGAGTTCTGGTAACATTGTACTTCAAATTTAGTTTTTGACTGCAGGTGGGAGAAGGCAAGAGACTGTAATACACATGATTCATGTTGGTAAATTTAGAAAACTAAGTCAATGAGATAAACATATTCAGCTATATTTATCTAACACCTATATTTCATATTATATCCAGTCTGATGGCAACCTATTTTTAAAAAAATTTATTGTTGTTGTATTACATCCATCCTCTTTTTGCTCCCCTCTGTCCCCCTTCCCACCCACCCATTCCCCCCAAAGTCAATCTCACCTGTTGTCCATGTCCATGGTTCCTTTATACTAGGTTCTTGTCTGAACTGCTGCCCTTCCTTGCCTCTTGCAACCTTTTTTTAATGTATGATTATCTTCTTTACAGAGAAGGAAATGTACAAGGAAAGGCAAAGTGACCTCCCTTGAGTCACAGAGCTACATAGCCAAAGAGGTAGGATCAATCTGAGTTTGCCTACTTCCAGTCTACGAGACTCCCAGCCAGGACAATGATCAAACAGCCTTTGTTGTTCACCCATTCACCTGCACCTATGATTAGACTAAGGAAAAACTCCTTCCATTCTCCCACCACTGGTCAGCCTCACTCTGTTTCAGTGCCTTTGCACATCAGCTGTTTTGAGCATCACCTTCTTTCCACCCTACCTGACTGACAGTTGAGTATGCAGCCTGGGAGCTTTTCTGTAACATGTGGCTGCTGATGTGGAGAGGAGGCCAGCCCCAAGTGACATGTATTTTTTGTATAAATACACCCAAGATGTCAAAAGACAGCACCAATGAATGAAATATCTCATTTCTGGTTTTTATACTGATTACATAATAAAAGTATAGTATTCAAGGCTAAATAAAATAGTAAAACTGTTTTCACATTTTATGTTTCATATTATGGCTACAAGAAAAGTTTAGATGGTATATGTGGCTCACATTGTATTTTTACCAGACAGCACAACTCTGAGATATGCAGATCCGAGTGAAAATTATGGTCACTTATAAAAAGAGCCTGGGTGAGCCCAGCTAATATCCTAATAGCACCAATGTTATATAGCAGGCAGGAGTTAAAAATAAGATCCTATGTTTCAATGTGCGTAGTCATCATAATTAAAGACTGACTGTTGCTGTTATCTTTCTCTTCTCCCACACAGATACCTATCTGGAAGCCTATGGCAGGCTGGCCAGGGCATCCCTAGTGAGGTAGCCTGTGAGTCTTCGCCAGGCACAGCCACCTTATCTGGGGCCCCACGCTCCTCTGGGCTGGCTGATACCTCCCATCTCCCTGGAGATAGCTGCCCCCAGGCAAGGAGGTTGGGGCGGCATCATGGCTCTCCCTTCTGCTCTGACAAGGAGAACGATTCCTTTTCACTGTGAACAGTTGCGATACCACCACTTCTGCTGTGAATGTCTCTGTGTGAAGGGAAGAAACTGTGAGTCCTAGGTCATGAGTGCCTGTCCAGAGAGGACTGAGGTCATCTCTGGAATGCTGTGATCCCTTCTTCCTCTCCCACAACTGCTATTTTTCTACTCTGTTGTTGGAGGGTATATGTCTGTTGCTTTGGGAGGAGGATAGCAGAGCCCTGGCCACCTGGCCAGTGCTAGTGGGTGCCTTGCCTATGATTGCTTTACCACAAGGGTGTCCCTGTGTATTTAAGATGTGCTTGTTTCTGGTTGTGTGCACATGTGTGAGTTTAAGTGTGTGTTCCCTCCGCTCTCCCAGACCTATTTCCTCAGCCAAGCAGAGAGGGTGACCTTGAGGAAGTCCTAGATACGGCAGCACCATGGCCTCAGCCACCCCGGTGACCAGCTTGGAAGATGAAGTCAACTGCCCCATATGCCAAGGCTCCCTTAGGGAACCAGTCACCATCGACTGTGGCCACAATTTCTGCCATGGCTGCCTCACTCGTTACTGTGAGATCCTGGGCCCAGACCCCCAGGAGCCCCCAACTTGCCCACTCTGCAAGGAGCCTTTCCGCCCAGGAAGCTTCCGGCTTAACTGGCAGCTGGCCAGTGTGGTAGAGAACATCGGGCGCCTCAAGCTGGTGTCCAGGCCAAGCACAGAGGAGGATGTCTGCCAGGACCATGGGGAAAAGGTCTACTTCTTCTGCGAGGATGATGAGATGCAGCTGTGCGTTGTGTGCCGGGAGGCTGGGGAGCACCGAGTCCACACTGTGCACTTCCTGGAGGAGGCAGCAAGTCCTTACAGGGTAGGAGAGGGCAAGCTGGGACCTTCCCAGGGTGGGTCTGGACTAAGAATCAGAGCAGACCTGTGGATTATTTGGGCTCCTGTGGAGCTGAATTTTGTCTCCTGACTCCTATCATTACCCAGGCAAAAGACCCAGGTGTTTGTTTAAAGCATTGTCTGTTATTCACCTGTGGCCAACACAAAGGAGCAGCTCAATAAATACTTGGTAAAAGGATGAGTGACCAAAATATGAACCTGTGTCTGAGCATGTGTGAGTTTGTATTTGAGGGAATGATGGCACAAGTGGTGGGGAAATGTATTAATGTTTGCATGTTTACCACTATGTGCACTGTGTTTGGGCAAGGTTTAAATATTTGAGTGTGTAAATGTAATTGAATGCTCATGTTTGTGAATGAATTGGTGTTTGTATACATGAAGGTTAAGTAAATATATGTGGTATGTAATTTCATCTGTTATTAAATGTGTGTGCACTAGTTTTAGTTGCTTGTGTATTGTGTTTTTAGTATAAGTGGGTATGTGTCAATTTGATGATGAGAGCTCTTTATGTGTATTTTTAAATTGACCTATATATGCACATTTACATATGTACATTATACCTGTTCCTAACTCAATTCTACAGAAAGCAATTTTAAAAGAACTCATAATTATTTTCACATTATCTAAGTTTTTCTTCCCCTTTAGAATCATACACAAAAAATTGATTCTATTCACAAGAAGAGGTTGTTTGGGTGTGCTTCTTTTTATTTTATTTTATTTTTTTTATTGTTGTTGTATTACATCCATCCCCTTTTTGCTCCCCTCTGTCCTCTTCCCCACCCACCCATTCCTCCCCAAAGTCAATCCCACCTGTTGTCTGGGTGTGCTTCTTTTGGGGCATGTGAGAAAGTTGGAATAATTTCAAAGAAGGGCATATCAAGCTCAGGACAGATTCCAGATTCCACTTACTGAAGGTGAAATAAATCAGGGTATTTCAGCTGAAGAAAGAAAGAAAGGCTCAAGTGGGAACACCAAGTCACAGCCTGTGCTGACACAGGATTAAAGGGCAAAGCCTTGATCAAAATTCTTGGAGGACAAAAGCCAGAGGAAATGCCCAGAAGAGAGTAAACTGTGAAGGACAGTGAAAGCCTAGGCATTGTCAGCGGAGGGAGTGACTCCTTCCCTTGGGATCCCTTTCCTGGAAGCAGAGGGTTGGGTGAGATGACAACTCTTAGCAAACCTTATTTCTGCCTTAAATATTTTATGCTTCTTCTTCCCAGGAACAGATACAGAAGTGTCTTGAGTGTCTAAGAAAGGAGAGAGAGGAGATACAAGAAATTCAGTCAAGAGAAAATCAAAGGATACAAGTCCTCCTGGTAGGATATCATCCCCTGCCTGGCCCCTCCCCTTCCTCAGGGGTCAGTGCCTCCCTGAGCCAAGGCAGCACAGCAGATAGGGCTTAGATGTCATTCTGAGTTTGACTCCTGACTCCAACACCAACTAGCTCTAGTACTTCTAGCAGCTCTCTATTCTGTTATTCTGTTTATTTTTTTGTGATGTGGAGATTAAAAAATTTCACTACCTCATGGCATTTCTGTAAGGACTGTGCCTATAATGCAATTTAGTGTCATGCACATAGTGTGTACTTTGCAAAAGGCAGGAGGTAGGGCATCCCCAGAGCCTCCTCTTTGCCATCTCTGAGGCAATGCTGGACAATGTAGCTTCCAGAAGTGGTCTGGCAGGTGGAAAGGAAGCATGCTGCCCTTCCAAGTCTGTCTGGGTACCTGGATGGGAGGGCTCTGATTTTACAACTGAACCTTGGATGATGTGGATCTGGGCCAGGAGGGAGATGGGAGTGAACTAAGGGGGGAGGAAAAAAAAAAAAAAAAGAAAGAAAGAAAAGAAAAGAAAGAAAAAGAAAAAAGAAAGAGGAAAAGGAGGAGGAGGAGGACTAATTTCATGCTGGCCTTTCCTCTGGTCCTCTAGACTCAGGTGGCCACTAAGAGGCAAAGAGTGATCTCCGAGTTTGCACACCTGAGCAAGTTCCTGGAGGAGCAGCACCACATCCTCTTAGCCCAGTTGGAGAGGCTGGATGGGGACATCCGGAAGCAACGGGATGAGTTTGATGTTCTGGTCACTGGAGAGATGTGCCGGTTTAGTGCCCTGATTGCAGAACTGGAGGAGAAGAAAGCGAGGCCAGCCAGGGAGCTCCTGACTGTGAGACCTCCCCTGCTCCACCTACCTGGGTTCCCTAGAGTTTCTTTCATTTTCATCTTGTGTGAGCCATATCTCCTTCACTCACACATCTATGCATCCCCAGTGGAAGATGGGTCACAATACTAGAAGTCCTGAGTTCTAGTCCATGCTTCCTTGGTCTGGGTCTCCCCATGCTGCCATCCATCAAATTGGAAGACACTTTCTTCTCCTACCTCACAGGGGTTTTGTAAAGGACCTAACAGTAAATGCAAATGAAAGCAGCCTTTTGAAAAGCATCAAGTACTATGCAAATGTGAGCTGCTAATTCCAAGGCAAACTATTCTCTGTGCCACTGCCCACTGGTCAAGAAGTTCTTCCTAGTCTGTTTCATTTTCTCCCACTGCAGAAGAGATACTGGGGTCTCAACAAGGTATCAGCAGCATGATTTAGGGGGACACACTAAAGTCAACAATCAGGAGACCTTGGGAGGTACTTGCCTTTGCTTCTGGCAGCAGGGGCAAGTCATTTCACCGTCTGGTTCTATAAACTATTGGGTTCTATGATCCCAGAAGCCCCGGGAAGCCAAAAATGTTGTGACTATATGGAGTTGGTGTTCTTTTTCTATCTGGGGTTAAGAATATGGTATCTTATCTTTTTTTAGCTATAAGAAAACTGGGAGAAGGAAAATGGAAACTGAGTCCCTGTTCTCTCTCTCTCTCTCTCTCTCTAGGATATTAGAAGTACTCTAATAAGGTTAGTGATATAGTTATTCTCCTTTCTCACAAAAACACATGCATACACCCCCCCCCCCAACTCAGTTAGTGCCATACAAATTTATGACATTCACACATTTAGGATAAAATTCACATGTACACTTTCACTTACTCAGATGCATTCTCATATACAGTGGTAGATACACAAGCCTACATAGCATTGCCCAGGAGCAGGCAGTGGAGTTCATCCAGCGGGAACTGGCACCTTCATGCCCAGTTAGAAGAAAGTGACTGGCTGAGTCTGGAGGAATCCTAAAGGAGGAGACTTCCCAACTCTGCCATTCTGTGCTCCTAGATGTGAAACCAGAAAGTGCAGGAAACCAGAGGCTGTGTCCCCTGAGCTGGGCCAGAGAATTCGGGAATTCCCTCAGCAGTCCTTCCCACTGCAAAGGGAGATGAAGCTGTTTCTGGGTAAGAGCTCCTCAGACCTGCACACAGCCCAGGCCATGAAACCTAGCTGTAGGCTTGGCCCCACACTCTGTTGCCTAGTGCTGGCACTTCCCAAAGGTTTGTACCCTCCAGTGCCTTGGTTTTCTTATTTGCCAGTTATTTTTTTAAGTATATTTTATTGGTTTTGTTGTTACAGTTGTTCTAATTTCTTTTCCTTTTGCACCTCTCCACCTAGTATCCCCTTCCCTCCAGCAATGCCACCGCCCTTAGTTCATGTCTGTGGGTCGTGCGTATAAGTTCTTTGGCTTCATTTTTTTCCTATATTATTCTTAATTTCCCCTGCATCATTTCCCCATTTCTCCCCTTTCCCCCTCTCACCTGATAACCCTTCAAATGATCCTCATACCTCTGATTCGGTTTTCTGTTCTGATTGTTTGCTTAGTTTGTTTTTGTTTTTTTAAGTGATTTTAAAAGAAGATTTTATTCATTATTTTTAGAGAGGAGGGCAGGGAGGGAGGAAGAAAGGGAGAGAAACAGCAAGGTGTAGTTGCCTTTCACCTGCCTCCAGCTACAGACCTGGCTGGAGACCTGGCTTGCAACCTTGGTGATGTGCCCTGACTATGAATCAAACCAGCAACCTTTGGGTTTGCAGGTCGGCACTTATCCCCTGAGCCATCAGCCAGGGCCTTGTTTTCGTTTTTTAGATTCAGTTGTTGATAGTTGTGAGTTTATTGTCATTTTTTTTTAAAGATTTTATTTCATTATTTCTAGAAAGAGGGGAAGGGAGAGAGGCAGAGAGGGAGAGAGACATCAATGTATGGTTGCCTTTCACCTGACTCCAGCCACAGATCTGACTGGAGACCTGGTTTGCAACCTGGTTATGTGCCCTGGCTGGGGAATCGATCCTGCGACCTTTGGGTTCGCAGGCCGGCACCTTACCCACTGTGCTACCAGCCAGGGTCGGTTTATTGTCATTTTAATGTTTATGGTTTTGATTCTCTTTTTCTTAAATAAGTCCCTTTAACATTTCATATAATCAGGGCTTGGTGATAATGAACTCCTTTAACTTTACCTTGTCTGGGAAGCACTTTATCTGCCTTCCCATTCTAAAAAATAACTTTGCTGGATAGAGTATTCTTGGTTGTAGGGCCTTGCTTTTCATCACTTTACTTCTTGCCATCTCTCTCTCTCTCTCTCTCTCTTTCTATTTCTTCTTGCCTACAAATTTTCTTTTGAGAAATCAGCCTCATTTTCTTCATTATTAACTGTTCTATGATTTTGTGAGACTAATGAAATCTCATTCTGCTTTATTTCCTTTGTACAGAAAAGCTCTGCTTTGAGTTGGACTATGAGCCAGGTAAGCAGCCTATGTCTGGATGGGAAAGGGAGAGGAATCTAAAGTTGAAATGGTTACATACACACACACACACACACACACACACACACACACACACAGAGGCACGCACGTATGTACACACCTCCACAAAATCATTATGTTTGCAAGGCTTCCCAGAGAACAAAGGACAGGTAAACACACATTCCACATACCTGGCATTAAGCTTATGTTCTGATCTATACATGATGAGAGGGTAGAAAGATCAAATCAAAATGGGACAAGGTGTATCAGGAAAGGCATCCTGGATGAGGAGAGCTTTGATCTGGGTTTAGAATCACACTCTTAGAACCATGGTCAGTTGCCCCTACTCCTTCAAAGTTGTCAGAAGTAGGGCAGCCAGTGGGGAAAGAAATGAACAGAGTGGACCTCTGGCTGTTATTCACTCTCTATCAGTTAAGGACCCTGAGAAGCCACAGAGCTATTGGAAGGAGCTCTCTAATCCATACACATATCTGAATTTATTACTTTGTCTCAATGTATGGGTACTAAAAGTTACAGTATACTTCTACAAATGTTTTTGTTGCTAAAAAGTGGCCTTCAGACCCTGATAGTTTTTGATTTACTGAGGCAGAATGAGTAATCTGGAGTGAACCAGGAGCAGAACCTGAATTACCATAGGTGTGGACAGAGAGGAGAGTGTCTGTGCCCTCTGAGTCCCAGATACAGGAGGGGTACAGCAAAAGGTTGGAGCAGGCAGCTCAGTTGTGGGCATCAATCCCACAACTGGGAATGACAGAATGGGGGAGCAGGGACACTGAGGCTGACTCATCCTCTGGGACAGGCTTCTCGGGCTTTCACCTGCAGCACCCATCACCTGTGGACCTTATTAAAAATACAGATTCTGGGTAAGGTGGTCTGTGTGAAGCCTGAGGGCCCAGGTGCTTGTCTGCGTAGGCACTATGAATGTTGTTGGTAATAATAGGACCAACAGGTGGGTGCTGTGGGTACTTTTTAGGCCTTTTTTTTAAATTTAATTTTATTGTTGTTGTATTACATTCATCCCATTTCCTCTCCCTTCTCTCCCCTTCCCCACCCACCCATTCTCCATGAAAGTCAATCCCACTTGTCCATGTCCATGGGTCTTCCATGCTAGTTCCCTGTTTAAGCCTCTTTTTAAGGAGATAACATGTCTGTTGACATCTGTGTCCTTTTTGGTTTCCCTACAGCTCATATCTCTCTAGACCCCAAGACTTCCCACCCCAAGCTCCTCTTGTCTGAGGACCACCAACGGGCTCAGTTCTCCTACAAATGGCAGAACTCACCAGACCACCCTCAGCGTTTTGACCGGGCCACCTGTGTCCTGGCCCATTGTGGTTTCACAGGAGGAAGACACACCTGGGTGGTGAATGTGGACTTGGCTCATGGGGGCAGCTGCACCGTGGGTGTGGTCAGTGAGGATGTGCGACGGAAGGGGGAGCTACGGCTGCGACCAGAGGAGGGGGTATGGGCCATGAGGCTGGCATGGGGCTTCGTTTCAGCCCTGGGTTCCTTCCCCACACGGTTGGCCCTGAAGGAGCAGCCTCGTCAGTTGCGGGTATCTCTTGACTATGAGGTGGGCTGGGTGACCTTTATCAACGCTGTTACCCAGGAACCCATCTACACCTTCACTGCCTCCTTCACCCAGAAGGTATTCCCCTTCTTTGGACTCTGGGGCCGAGGATCCAGTTTCTCCCTGAGTTCCTAAGACAGCGCAGTTAACTTCCTCTACATACAGGGCTCAAAGAGAGGACCATATGGCCTTGAACCCTGGTTGGGTCACCTGGAAGACTTGAAACAGATATCACTGCTTTAGATGATGTAACAGTCAGGACTTCTGCAAGGACAAAAGGGATGACCTTCAATCTGCTGATAAAGCCCTTTGCTCAATGCTGAGTATGTGGTGAGGGTGTCCAGAGACTTAGACCACTTCCAGCTTTCCTCACCACTGTCCCCACCAGTTCAGAAGTAGTGGTATGGAGGAAGGAATATCAAATGTGTAGCCAGAAGATAGGGCTCTAGACTTGTAAACAATCGATCATGCGATCTTAAGTAGGGCATCTCACCTCTCTTCATCTTGTTTTCTTCCCCAAATATTAAAATTTATTTATTCATACCCTCAAGACACACTTATTGTGTGCTAATTATGAACCAAGCAGTATGGTAGGCATCAGTGACATGAAAATAAAAAGAAAAAAACTTGTCCATTGTTTGAAGCTTGTGGGAAGAGACAGAGACATGAAGAGGAAATTAGTTTGAGGTGATTTAAGGTGCTATGATAGGGGTGTGACCTGGATGTTAGGGAATTTCAGAGGAGGGAGCATAATCCATTGAGAGCAGGAGTTGAGTTTGGCATGGCTCTTTGGAAAGGGTGAGTCTAAAAAATGGGTGGTGAACGAGAAATGGGGGAAAGTGTCTTAAGAAGAAGGAATGACAGAACCTTCAGTATGATCTATAACCCACAGGATGCTGGTCATATCCATTGTCCTCATGAGCAGATGTGCTGCCATCCTCACTTCTGACATTATTCAATGTCTCCTTCCTCCCAGTGGTGTCACTTCTTGCTGAGATGAAGATGCAGGGCCTCAGTGGGAGGAAAAAGGGAGGGAAAAAGGGATGGCTGTAAAGCATCATCCAAGGACCACACTCAACCCTTGTGGAAAATCCCATTCCTGATCTGTTGATCACCACCTGAGATTGAGAAATGAGTTGAAAAGAATGACATAGTGGGAAGAAATGAGTCTCAAATAGCTCAGTTGTGGCAGAAATAGTACCATCTTAACCCTTAGGCTGGGTGAAGAATCCCAGGTGGAGGCAGAGGGACGAATTCAACCTATGACCTTTAACTGAAAGAACAGAAGCTGCTCTAAGGCTGGACAAGAAGTGACACCTGAGGGGTGAAATAGAAGAAAGAAAAGATTTCAGGATTTGGAGAGGTGTGCATCTGAATGAAGAGCTCAAGGAGAGATAGGAAGCCAGGTAGTATTGGGAGAGGCTGTGAGCATGTATGGTGTGAAGAAGCTGAAAGAGTACTGGTGACTCCATAAATTCCCCATCCTGCTGCTGATTCTGGGACAAGGAGGAGCACTAATACATGGCTACATAGAATTTGAAAAATGGATTTAGTTGTCCCAAGATAGAATTTTAAATCTTTTAAAAATTAATTTGCTGTTGTTGTATTACAATTGTTCCATTTTTTACACCATTGCTTTCCCCCGCCCCACCCACCCCATCCCTTCTCCCACAGTCAATCCATACCTCATTGTCCATGCGCATGGGGTCATTCATACCAGCTCCTTGACTAAACCCTTCCCCTTCATTCCCCGCCTCTTCCCCTTTCCTACTCCTCTGCTCACAGCCAGTCCATTTCTTGTTTCCATGTCTCTGGTACCATTCTGCATGTCTGTTTGTTTTGTTCATTAGTTTCCTATATTAGGTGAGATCATATGGTATTTGTCTTCCCACCTGGCGTATTTCACTAAGCATAATACTCTCCAGTTCTATCCATGTTATGGCAAAAGGTAGGAGTTCCTTCTTTATTCCTGCTGTGTAGTATTCCATTGGGTAAATGTATGACATCTGTCCAATGATGGACACTTAGGCTGTTTCCAGCACTTGGCTATTATGAATAGTGCTGCTATGAACATAGGATAGGGGTGTATAGGTTCTTCTGAATTGATGTTTTAGGGTTCTTGAGGTATAATCCTAGGAGTGGAATCATTGGATCAAAAGGAAGTTCCATTTTTAGTTTTTTGAGGAAATGCCATACTGTTTTCTATACTGGCTACACAGTCTGCACTAGGGTTCCCTTGAAGTATTTGTTCTAGATCTGTGAAATACATAGTTGGTATTTTAATAAGGATTGCATTGAACCTACAAATTGCTTATGGTAGTATGGACATTTTAATGATGTTAATTCTTCCTATCCATGAACATGGTATATGCTTCCATTTGTGTCCCTTAATTTTTTTTTTTTCAGTATTCTGTAGTTTTCCAAGTACAGGTGTTTTACCTTCTTGGTTAAGTTGATTGTTAGGTACTTTACCTTTCTTGTTGATATAGTGAGATTCTTTTTCTAGTTTTCTATCTCTGATATTTCATTATGGTGTACAAAAATTTCTTCCATTTATGAACATTGACTTTGTATCTAGCTATTTTTTCAGATTTACTTGTTATGGAGTCTATAGGGTTTTCCATGTACACTATCATGTCATCTGCAAAAAATGACAGTTTTAATTTCTCCTTTCAAATTTGATGCCCTTGGTTCCTTTTTCTTGCCTCATTGCTGTGGCTAGAACTTCCATAACTTGAATTGGAGAGAGTAGACACCCTTGTTTCATTCCTAATTTTAGAGGGAAGACTTTTAGTCTTTGCCCATTGAGTATGATGCTGGCTGGAGGTTTCTCATATATGTCCTTAATTAGGTTGAGGTATATTCCCTTTATTCCCACTTTGCTGAGTGTTTTTTGTTGTAAATGGTTGCTGTACTTTATGAAATGCTTTTTCAGCTTCTATTGATATGATCATATGATTTTTGTATTTCACCTGTTTATGTGGTGTATTACATATATTGATATGCGAATGTTATACCATCCTTGAACCCCTGAGATGAATCCCACTTGATTATGGTGTAGATTTTATTAATGTATTGCTGGATCAGGGTTGCTAATATTCTGTTGAGGATTTTAGCATCGAAGTTGATTAGCAATATTAGCCTGTAGTTTTCTTTCTTTGTTGTGTCTTGACCTGATTTTGAAATTAGAATAATACTGGCCTCATAGAAAGAATTTGGGAGTTTTCCTTTTTCTTTCTTTTATTTATTTATTT
>PVIW01012199.1:0-33379 GCA_004026585.1 Noctilio leporinus | reverse complement strand
ATATTTCTATTTATTTAGTTATTTTATTTCTAACAGCAATGTTTTGTAATTTTTAGTGTACAGACCTTGACTTTTGTTATATTTAGTTCTAAGTATTTTATGTTTTTAAAAGCCATTATAAATAGAATTTTTAAATATCATTTTCCAATTGACTTCTTCTAACATGTACGATATAGTTAAGTTTTTAATGTTAACCTTATACCATGCAGTCTTGTTAAATTCACTTACTATTCCTAGTAGTTGTTTTGTGAATTCCTTAGCCTTTTCTATGTAAATAACCATGACATCTGCAAGTAGGGACAGTTGTACTTATTCCTTTCTGATCGTTATGCCTTTTATTTCTTTATCCCATCAAAGCTAAGATGTCCAGTACAATATTAAAAATAGGATGGCAACAGTCATCATTCTTGCCTTATTCTTAATCCTATAGGGAGAAATTTCTCTATTTCATTACTTATTTTGATGTTATTTGAAGTTTTTAATTTAATAGGTGTCCTTTACCAGATCGAAATGCTCCCTTCTATTTCTAGTGTGCAGAGAGATTTTATCCTGACTATGTGTTCACTTTTGTCAAACGTTTTTCATCTATTGTTCACAGGGCTTTTACTTATTCTGTTAATGTTACAAAGTGTACTGAATTTTCAAACACAGATATGGGATAAATTTGTAGAATAAATACTATAAAGAACAAAAAACACATTAAAGGGGATGAGAGTAATGGCAAGTGTTGTTTCAGAGGGCCAGCCTCTCTGAAGAGGTAACCTGTATGGAAGGACATAAGTGAAGGGAGACAGTAAGCTACGCAGAAGTATGAGAAATTAGGATGCCAGGTACCAAGTAGCAAGAGGTGGGTTTGATGAGCTAACCAGAGACTGACCCTCTAAGCCCTTGGAGGCCACAGAAGAAGTTCGGGATTTTACTCTTACTACCCTGGGGAATCATTACATTTTAACCAAAAAAGCACCACGCACTGATTTATGGTTTAGACGATCCTCCCAGCTGTTGCAAGGAGAACTGGATATGGGTGGCAAGAGTGGAACAGGGACATCAATCAGAAGGCCGTTTTATTCCCTCGCAAGGGATGAGCACATCCTGGTTAGACCGGTAACAGATGAGGTCATGAGATTTACAGCTGCTGTTGGACTGGATCCGGGGTTAAGGGAAATTGAGGATTTAAGGGGAACTGAGAAACTGGGGGCAGGATGGTGCCACTTACTAATGGCGGCAGAGAGGATGGGGAGCTAGAATCAAGGGGTCTGCTTCTGCCATTTAGATAGTGGCCTCTTCGGGTGAATGCAAAAAATAGCTGGAGAAAAAATAGCTGGAGATCAGAGAAGAGGTGAGAGTAGAGGGAAAAGACGAGAAGCCTAAATAAAATAGATGATATTTAATCCCCCAGGGTAGGTAAGGGCAAGCAAAGGCTGTTGAGAAGGAGCAGCCCCTGGGGTAGAGAAAGAGGGGTGTAGGATGGCTCAGAAGAGAGGTGAAAAGGGGGGTGTTAAGAAAGAGCAAACACTGTGTCCAATGCTCTTTAGAGACCAGGTGAGATAAAGATCAACAATTGAGCACAAAATTTGTCAGGAAGTCATAGTAACCTTGAAAAGAGCCATGTCAATGCAGAGAGGTGGCGGGGAGGGGGACTTAAGTGGAATAGGTTGAGTAAGAGATTTAGAATGAATTGGAACTAGCAAATATAGACACTGCTTTTTTTTTTTTTTTTTTTTTTAACAAGCTTTCCTTGAAAGGAGAACAAAGAAATTACTCAGGCTGGGGATGGGAAATGAAGCCTAAAGAAAACTTGTTTAGTGTTGTTTAAATATCATAGGTATTTCCCACGTGTTTACATACTGCTGGGAATGAGTCATGACAAAGACAGGAGTTGTGGATGCCAGGACGAGGTGGAATCATTGAAGGAGCCGTAAACCTGTGAACAATGGGGCTGGCTAGGATTTCATGCACAGCTTCAGGGACTGGCCAGACTCAGGAGCTGGACCAGTTTGCCACTGTCTCAGCAGGGAAGACAGTTACAGAGAAAGGGACACAGGCTGATGCGTAGACTAGGAAGTAGCGAGGTGAGGCAGTTCTCTTTCTCCTGGTTCCAGCCTCTCGGTGAGGATGAATGAGGTCATGAGCTAGAGGAAGGAGCCTGGAGCAGTACTGGAAGTTGGAGAAGAGATGTTATGAAAGGGATGGTATGAAGAGGATGAGTGGGTTAGGGAAATCCAGTAGGACTGCCTGGCAGTGCCAAGTCTACTTGTGAGTTGTTATCATAATTTGAAATGGAATTCATCATCAGGGATGTGGTTTTCTACCTCCATGTTCTGCTACTTCAGCAGAGAGGCAGTCCGTGGAGAACAGCGTTCGGGTCCAGCATGCTGGTTGGGTGAGGTGACGTGAGAGGCAGGGAAAGCAGAGTGTCTACAGGATGTGGATTGTGAGGCTGGACCATGCTATCTAAGCTGAGCAAAGCGGGAAGTGGTAGAGAGCAAAGAGTGCTGGGGTCGGTGGAGGTCAGCCCAGTGTGTTTTGGGGGTGAGGGTGGGGCAGTGCTCAGCAATGAAAGGCACTGGAAAAATAGAAAGTAGTTATCACAGAGTAGGAGGCTTCCATCAAGAATTCGAAGGTGGCCTGGCCTGGCAATTGCTAACAACATGGTCTAGGGTATAATTGTGTGAGAAGCTGTTGGCGATTTGATGGAGGGATAAATTGTTTGGAGTGACAAGGTAGGGAAACGAAGGATAGAGGCCTGGCTGTTGGATGACTCATTTACTGAGACGTTGCCTTTAGAGTCTTTGCATGTTGTTCTAGTCTCAGATTCTTGCATAGTTCATTCCTAATCAGAACAGCTTCTCTTACAGTCTTACCATCGCTGTTTCTCCCCCTTCCCTGCTTGATTGCTCTGTAGTATTGATTACCAGTTGATGTGTCATATAAGTATCATTTTTTGTCACTACCACCCTCTATGAAGGTAGGACTTGATTTGCTTTGCTTTTCACAGCTGTGGATTCAAAACAGAAGGATGCCGAGTCGGGAGTAGACAGTGAGAAACACCAAGGACACACACCTTGCCTCCTACTCTGGTCACCCTTGAAGAACCAGAATAACAACTTGCTCTTGGTGGGGCTTCCAGAGGTGGTGGTCCCAGGGGTGGCATAGCAACAAAGGGGTGACAGATGTACGTTCCCTTTCTTTCTTTTAACACAAGAGGACACAGTTAAAGGGACCAAGCATGGGTATGAAATTAGATCAACTTAGAGGATGTGTGTGTGACAATTTGGGGATGTATCCAGGAGTCCAGGGATGGCCAGAGAGGCTTGGGAATGTGGGGGTGACTGAGGGAACCAGGGATGGAAGACATAGTGAGATCAGTGTCTCAGAGCTCAGAGGGAAAGGGGATTTTTCAATTTTCATTATAGGTTTCTTTAGGAATTAACCTCCTGGACAGTTGGTTGTAGGGAGACAGATTACAGCAGTCTTACCAAGGGCTCACAGATTTCTGGGGACCTCCTTCAATCCTGTGGTTGTCACATCACCATGTGTCTCTCCTCACCTGTGCCACAAGCCCACACCCAAAGTTCTGGCAGTTTAGAGAGAACTGGGTCACTACACCCTTGCATAGACTTCACGATGACATGTGAGACAGTGACAACGGCCAGGCTCCTTATGGCAGACTTGAAAGTGGCAGAGGTGAACCAGGACAGGTGGAGCAGAAGAAGAAGATTGTCCTTTTAGGGATTCCCCTTACACGTCCTATACTCGTGCATGAGCAGACACGAGGTGGAAGCTTTAGAATCCCTGCAGCTTGGGCACAGGAGCGAAGGGAACATGTCCTCTAATCACTGAGGGACAATGCAGAGGACATAGATGTTGCAAGCACTGGCTCCAAAGCACACATGATAGTCCTGTGTCTACACATCTGAGACCAAAACCAGAGCACATGTCCAAGAGACAAGGGAGCTGTGTGAGGACATGGACCTCTTTCATGGGAAGAGAGATTCAGGTGAAAGGTGGACAAAGAGACCCTGTTATTTGAATGGTTGGAAGGATTCTTAGAGAAGAGACTCTTAACAAGTCTTCTTATAAAGGCAATTTACAATATTTCATTTTCCACCCTGAGTGTGTTAGGGGGTCTCTCAGCATCTCTTCCAGTGACATGTCTACATTTTGGTTTCCCTGCCTTCTCTGAGGGTTAGGGTCATTGGCCAAGAGTGGACACTCAGAAGACACTCACTGAATTACGTGTGCACAACATTATGTAAGTAATAATCTGAAGTTTCAATGCAAAATTCTGAGCTCAGGCTTTAGTAATACAGGGTGGATAGATACTAAAAATAACTACTTTTTATTGAGAGGGCTGTATGAATTATATTAGTTAATCCTCACAGCATCATCCACAAAGTCGATAGTTTTACCTCTCTTTTACAAATTATTGTAATAATATGCATAGACACATGGTATTTAATATGTGACAGGAACTGTTCTATGTACTTTTAGTTATATGAACTAATTAAATCCTCCTAACACACCTTTGAGGAAGGTACTCTCATTATCTCATGTTACTAATAGCAAAACTAATTGTAGGTCCCACAGTTAGTAAATAGCAGAGCAGAGTAAGCAACAGAGCTGGTTCCAGAACCAATGTGATTAACCAATAAATTATACAGTATTGCCTTCCCAGGTTCTCTGGCCAAAATAGTAAACATTCTGAACTCTAAAACCCATTCTGAACTCTACCATTCTGAACGCTAATGTCCATAAGCATCCGTGTTCCTAGGAGCCAGGAGACAAGTGAAAAATGGGAAAGTGAGTCTTTGAATGTATTTAATCCCAAGGAAGTGTTGGTGGGAGGGGAAACACATCCAGAGTTTGGAAATGTTATTTCAAAGCCTGATTGCACTCTTTCAATGCTCGGATAGGTGTTGCCGCCCTCACAGGAAGTGGCTCAGGTATAGATTTCCTATTTGGTCATTCACACCCATTATCTTGCTCCCCGCCACCCTAACACACTTGCCAAATTTACTTTTAACTGCTCTCAGCACTGAGACAGAAGGGGGGCAGGATAATGAGTCTGCACAATGTGTAATTATTATAAATGAGCAGAGATAAACTACACCTGTCAAAATAAATGATCAGCATCCTAAATTGTTGGGTTCTCCATGTGCTATTTTGTAAACTTGAGTTATTCACCCTGGCTAATTTCTCCCACTGAGGTGCCCAAGACTTTCTTTTCCCTGATCTGAGACCCTAGAGTTAGCTCGAAGGGTGCTTATCACCCCCAAATTCTTCTGAGGATGAAAGAAAAGCTCATTCCTGCAGGGTATGAATTACTAAATAGCTCGAGTTCCCTGACAGGATGTCAGACATGGGCTGGCATATTGTGGCTCTATCAACACTCAGCCTTTCAATAAAAGCCCTTTCTGTTCTTTTCCTAAGGTTCCGCCTGAGTGACAAAAGGACAATGGCAACACGGCATAGAAATCAAGCTCATTTTATGTGTGACTGTATTTAAGGAATATTCAGCCAACAGTATTTTGGATGCAGAAGTACTTATTTTCAGTCTCCAAAGTTCAAGTCCAACAAACAAACCTATTGACTGGTTCCAAGTCTCTGTATCTGCATTAGTGTAAAATAATTGTCTATGTGGCTTTTAATAATAATACACTTATATCTTTTTCCTGTGAATTTTTATTCTTACTGTCGGCATGCTGGTCAGGATTCCCAGGATGTGAACAACAGAAATGAGAAAGGCAGTTTTGTGAGAAGGGCAATGAGGTCACTCAGCAAATCAGAGCTAGAACTAAAGAGCCAGACAGGCAGCCAGGGTTCCTCCTTACAGAAGCAGGTCAAGGACAGGGACAGTACTTCCTAGGGGACCAAATGAGTCATTTTATAATCCTTAACTGAGGACTTATTTATTTTTTTTAGAAAGAGAGGAAGAGAGGAACGTCAATCAGCACATGCCTTGCAAGAATTAAGATTATTAAAATGTCCAAGCTACCCAAAGAAATCTATAGATTCAATGCAGACCCTAATAAAACATCAATGACATATTTTGCAGATTTAGAAATAATATTTCAAAATTGTATATGGAACCAAAAATGACCCCACATAGCTTCAGCAATTTTGAAGAAGAGAAACAAAGTAGGAAGGATGACAATACTTGATATCAAACTATGTTACAAGGCCAGTGTAATCAAAATAGTCTTGTACTGGCATAAGAACAGTCACATAGATCAATGCAACAAAATAGAGAGCCCAGAAATAAATCCAGGTCTCTATGGTCAATTAATATTTGACAAAGGAGGTAGGAGCATAAAATGAAGTAAAAATATCCTCTTCAATAAATGGTATTAGGAGAACTGGAATGGTATATGCAAAAAAAGAAAAAAAGGAAAGAAACTAGACCATCAATTTACACCGTACACCAGAATAAACTCAACATGGGTAAGAGACTTAAATGTAAGCTACCCCACCATAAAAGTCCTAGAGAAAAACATAAAAATGTAGGGAGTAAAATTTCAGATATCCCATGCAGCAATATTTTTGCTGATACATCCTCTAGAGCAAGGGAAATAAAGGGAAGAATAAACTAATGGGATTACATCAAATTAAAAAGCTTCTGCCCAGCTAAAGAAAACATCACCAAAATCAATAGGAAACCAACACTATGGGAAAACATATTTGCCAATAATACCTCAAATAAGAGTTTGATTTTCAAAATATATAAAGAACTCATATGACAACCAGGAAGACAAGCAATCCAATTGAAAAATGGGCAAAGGACCTGAACAGACACCTCTCTGAGGAGAACTACAAAGGATCCATAAGCATATGAAAGAATGTTCAACATCACTAGCCATCAGAGAGATGCAAATTAAAAACACAAGGAGATTTCACTTTCACACCTGTCAGAATGGCCATCATCAACAAATCAACAAACAAGGGCTAGTAAGGATGTGGAGAAAAGGGAACCCTAGTGCCTCTTGGGGGGAGTGCAGACTGGTGCAGCCACTGTGGAAAACAGTATGGAATTTCCTCAAAAACACTGATTTAGCTGCCTTTCGACCCAGTGATTCTACCACTGGGATTATACCTGAAGAACCCTGAAATACCAAATCAAAAGAATTTATGTAGCCCTGGCTGGTAGCACAGTGGATAAGGTACCGGCCTGTGAACCCAAAGGTCGCAGGTTCGATTCCCCAGCCAGGGCACATAACCAGGTTGCAGACCAGGTCTCCAGTCAGGTCTGTGGCTGGAGGCAGGTGAGACACAACCATACATTGATGTCTCTCTCCCTTTCCCCTCTCTCTAAAAATAATGAAATAAAATCTTTAAAAAAAAAAAAAAAGAATTTATGCACCCTTATATTCATACCAGCATTATTTACAATAGTCAAGTATTGAAAACAGCCTAAGTGCCCATCAGTAGATGAGTGGATCAAAAAAAAAAAAAAACTTTGGTACATTTACACAATGAAATATGACACAGTATGGATGGACCTGGAGACTATTGTGCTTAGTGAAATAAGCCTGACAGCAAAAGACAAATATATGATCTCATCTGAAAGAAGAACCTAATGAACAAAACAAACCTATGAGCAAAAGAGAGCCAGAGGCGTGGAAACAAGGAACAGACTGACAGTGACCAGAGGGGAGGGGGAGGGGCATAAAGGGAAAGAAGGGGAAGGGTCTAGTCAAGGAACATGTATAAATGACCCATGGACAACAGGGTGGGGATTGACTCTGGGAATGGGGAGGGGGTGGGGCAAGGAAGAGCAGCCAGGCAAAAATTGGGACAACTGTAAAAGAAAAGAAAGAAAGAAAGAAAGAAAGAATAGAGCAGGTGGGAAAAACAGGAAAATTAGACCAAATGTGGGTAAAATGCCACCAAACTATTTCAGTTTTATGATGATGTATTTTTCAAAACTCTAGGGAATAAAATAAAATGCACTAAAACACTTTAAAAGTCTCTTTTAAAAAAATAGTAAACTCTCGCTCACACACCCTCAAACTACTGGTATTGCTATGGTTAGCCCTACCTTGGGGGATGAACATGCCTCAGGGTGACATTCAAAACCTGTCATCATCCACATAGTGCAGTAGCCACCCAGCCCTCCCAGCAGATTCAGACCCTGCAGTGCCAGAAATGAGCATTTGAGTGACCGGAGAGGAGAGGTACGAAGGCCTTAGGGGGGGACCCAGAGGGGCCAAGATATTGGCAGCATCCTGTCCACTCCTGGGGTCTTAGTACAGCAGCTGTTCAGTGACCTGCATGGAATATTTCAGTGTTTTAAACCATCTGCGTGGCAGTGCTGGTGTGCTTCTAGTATCAGCCCCGTGATTAGCATCTGGAAGACTTCAGCGTCTCGGTCTCGGGGTTCTTAGAGGAGAAAGGATCTAAGAGCAGTTGTAGTGATTGGAAATTCTGATTGAGGACAGGAAATAAAGGCGATTGAAAAAGGAGTAGGGGACGAGAAAGGCACATAGATCTCAGCACCAACCGGAAGCTTTCTCCTCCTCCCAGGTGAGGGTCTGACCCTGCGATCTTTCCCACAGTTGCAGCCTGCCAAGGTCACCTGCGGGCCAGCTTTCGGGACCCCTAGTCCGGGGCTTGGCATCCAACTCTTTTGCCGCACGTCTGAATCCGATGAGTTGGTCCTGCTAGGAAGCCGGACTCCAGGCCTATTTTTTGACCTATGGTCTCCATGGAGTGGCCCTATATTGATACACTACAGCCATCCTTTGCCCTTGGTAACCAGCCTCTGTTGCCAACAGTATGCCTAGTATCGCATTTCCAACCTATGGCTGGGTGTGGCCTGCTGTGCACCATTTCCCTACCCTTTGCAAACCTTCCCTGGGGACTCTAAGATTAATCAAACACATTTCTTGTCCTTGAAGAACTAAAAATCCTACTCTTGTGCAGGGCTAACTACCTGCTCATGAACCACTTTGAAAGAGATGACCTACTTGGATGCCAGGGTATGACTGTGTCTAAAATCACCGAAGCTGCGGGGATGCCTGAGTGCTGAGGTGGTCAAAGCGGATTGGAGAACTTGGTTATTAGGATTCGTCCTTCCTTCACCATGAGGAGGTGCTCCATCCTTCCAAATAAAATTAATTTAACTCCCTCTAACCTTCCATGGTCTTACTAGGTAACGAGGTACATCTAGCCACCACTCCATGGATCGCATCCTTAAACTCCTACATCTCTGGTCCACCATCATGGGGACTCTTGTGAATTGTTTCTTGGGAACCTCAAAGCCAAGGGCTATATTTGTATGAACTGTGAATGTTCAGCTTTCACCAAAGCCTTTGCTATTATATAAATAGTACAGTATTAGCCTACAGAGGTCACCATAAAAAAGTCACCACCAAAAATAGGTTAATTCAGAAGATACCTGATTTTGAAATGTCCTACTTTGTCACCCTGCATTTCAGACTTTTTTATATCCCTGCTTGGCTTTTACATAGCTATCATGGTATATACGGGATACAGGAAATTTCCTTCAGGGAGAAAGTAACCCCAGAAGACAAAATGTCACTGGTGAGTACCAGGCAAAGTTTTGTTTTATTCGGAAGGCAACCAGGACGCTGAACTGATGACAACTGAGCAGGCACTAGGTTGTCTTCATTGGTTCGGCAGTGAAGTGACACCTGCAAAGGTAAGTGGACAATGCTGGGTTGGACACAGGAAAGCTTCTTGTCTAAGTTCCATTTCTGGGAGCAACTGGCCATTGACATTCAGCCCTGCAAGAGCCTGTCTCCCTGACACATCCACGTGGATCGCAAAAAACCAGAGTCCCCTGCTTCTGAACTCTTTCCAAGGCCCACCCAGCACGTGGTATGTCAACCTGGTCTCAATCCCCCAAGCTTCCAACCCTGTTATTTTTTTGTCTTGGTTCATCTTGGAGGCCTCATGTTCAGCCCCTCCTACAAAACTGTGACCTTGACTGACATTCAGAAGCCATATCTAGCTACTTCGCCTTTAGATGCTCTGGGTAAATACCTTTCCCAACCCTTTTTGGCCACTGGTACTGAGATGGCAACTCCACAAAAAAATAAAAATAAAAAAGAGGATTGATAGCCAAGCATAGTCATTCTCTCAAAGAGAGTAACATTTATCTTTCCCATAAAGGCTGGTAATGGCACGAGGCCGTTCCTTTCCAAAGAAGCTCTGAGTCTGTTGCTTTTGCTTCTGTCTGAGATTTCATGAGGTTTTATGGCCGGGAGTAGGGGGTGGATTTAAACACACACACACACACACACAATTAAAACCTCCAAAAATCTGATTTGCCCCCTAAGCAGTGAAGTGGGCAGGTGTGTCAGTTGCCTCAGTTGGAGCAGCAAGAACCTACCAGTTTGAGCTTCTGGCTCTGACTGTTGAAGCCATCTCTACAAAAGATACTCACCACGTTGGGCTATTTGGTACATTAGAATAATTACTTGACAGTTTATGTGATTAGCAAGGAAGCTTTGAAACAGGACCCTCCCCATCCTGTCCCCTTGTCAAAATTTTAGGGCTTCACTGTTCTTTCAGAGCCTTTCTGGGAGGGTGTGGAACTCAAAACAAAACTGATGCCTATGTGAAAATTTCTCTGAAAATATTCCATCATGGACCTCCTTGCTGGGCAAGAAAATTCACTGGAAAGAATGTCTGAAAAGGGAAAGTGACTTCCAGGGTCAATGTGCTCCTGGAGTTAGTTGTTCATAAAAGCAAGGATGCAAAAGTGGTGTTTCGTTTTCTCCTTTAGAAGATGTAAATATTCTATATCTCGGTCTTACTGCTTGAAGCTCTATTGAGGTATGTTTTAATAGCAAAAGCTCTGGAATCTGAATTTTAGACCTGACCCTTCCCTCAACCCACCATGTGATACAGAATATAGTCATTCATTCATTCACAATATTTACTGAGCAGTTATTATGCTCCAGACACTATACCAGGCACCAGGAATACCTAAGTAAGTACAGCAGACACCATCCTTATCATGGAATGAGAATTAGTTCTAGCAAGATTGAGGCCAAGGGTGACTTCAGCATGAGCAGTTTTCCAAGAAGAGCTTGTGTTAGAAGCTTTCCTGGAGGGCTGAAGAGTGGCTGGTGGGAGAGGAATGGGAAATACCAAGGGCCAGCAAGTGCTTCTAAACTATTCAGGAGGCCAACATATCTGAGTTGCCTATTCTGAGAGAGGAGACAGTGAACACATCAGCTCCCCATCCCCCAGAAAGAGCACGCACCTGGACTGTGCCCAAATGAACCACTTGATGGGAGATTTCTTTGACGGGGTTTAAATTCATGATGGTTTGGATTCTGTTCTCCTGGAACAGAATGATTGCCATCTAAGCAAAGCTTAACCAAGGAAGATTCTCCCTCCTGCATCTACAGTTGTGGCCTCAGATACACAATTCTTCATGGTGGCCTTTGGCAACTGAACATGAGTGCAGACTAAGGGCTGAGCTCTTAGAACACAGTATTGTTTGGAATAAATAAATGCTCTGGTCGGAAGATGGACATGTATTAAAATGTTGTTGATGTTGGGCTAGTGCCGGGGAAACCCTATGGATGAAATCCTCCCTTGACCTTCAAGCGACTGCTCTATTTATCTCTTGCTTAATAGCAAAACTTCCCAAAACACATGATCTGAACAATATCTGGAACGTTGCAAACCTAGTACAGTATATGTGTTTGCTGATGTTGTTTATTATTATTATTATTTCCAGGACTTTATCTCATGGTCAAGTGTACCGTGGTGTTAGCCTTGTCCTTGCTGAAATCCTGGTCACAGGATGGCTGCCGCCATTCCAAGGACTTGCCATGTCCAAGGAAGGAAAGGAACCACCTTTTCCACTGCATCCCTGTTGGTCAGCAGAAAACTATTCCCTGGAGCAGCTCCTTGTACCTCATACATTTCATGGGTCAGAACTGCGTTCAGTCATAGTTCTAAACCAACTTCTGGCAAGGAGGGCGATACCTTCACGGTGGATTTGCACTCATGAGAATTTCACGTGCCTGTGAGGATAAGTGGAACGTGGCTTTGGCGGGGCACATGGTCTGTAGGTTGGAACCACTGCCCGGCCAGCATGTGAGCACTTTGCAAACTGGTGACTTTGCTTTAGAAAGTAGAGAACAATCAGGCCTCCTGGAATCACTTTCATCAGAAGGGCACGCTGAGCAGCCTGGGCATGCTTTATAAATCAATATTTAACAAAGAGTAGGTGTTCTGGGCTAGAGGTGATAAGGCAACCGTCTTGGAAGCACTGCCGCTGGCTATTCCCTGCAGGATGTGCATTTATGGCCACTGAGCAAAAACATGAAATGAATAATGGATACTCCAAACTTTCCTTAAGACCCCTTGGGTAGCAGAGTCCATTGCACTACAAGTTTAGGAAGGTTGGATGGTGTGATGTGATTTATAATAAGAAATATCTATTTGGTCTTCCTCCCTGTTTCTGGCACAAAGCTCCTAAAACCCTCAGAATTTTTGAAGTGAAAGCCATCAAGGTGTCTTTTGGACTCACACCTAAGGGTGGACACTAATCAACCATGTAGTTAGGGATTGGAACTTTCAGTTCCACCCCCAACCTCTCTGGGGAGGGGAGAGGGCTGGAGGTTAAATCTGCGGCTAATAATTTCATCAACCGTGTGTGTATAATGAAGCCTCTATTGGAAATCCCAACAGGATGGGGTTCAGAGAGTTTCTACTTGGTGAAGACACGGAGGCACCAGGAGGGTGTGTGGGAGCTCTGTCCCTGTCCCCATACCTTGCCCTGTGCATCTCTTCCATCGTATTCTTTATAATAAACCAGTCAGGTAAAATGTTTCTCTGAGTTCTGTCAGCAGAGGGCTGTGGGAACCTCTGCTTTATAGCCCGTTGCTTAGAAATACAGGTGCCAACCTAGACTAACAACTGGTGTGAAATAGGGGAGGGGTAGTCCTGTCAGCCTGAGCCCTTAAACTGTCAGGTTGGATGCTGTCTTGGGGTAACGAGTGTCAGAATTGAGTTGAATTGAATTCCTGGACACCCCACCTCATCCCTCACCCCCATGACTTGGAATTGGAGTCCCAAAGAGACGGTAAGACATTTGAGTCTTTTGTGAAAATAAATCCCAAATGAATGAAACAACCACAACGAGAGCCCTGCTTTCTTCTCCCCAGCTGATCCTCTGCAAAATGGAGCAACAAGAGATTACCTGGAAAAGGGGACAGGTTCCATCACGAAGGTGACCCGGAAAGGCAGGGAGGAGGGCTGGAAGAGAGGATTTTAGAGCCGGGGGCTCACAACTGAAAATCTGACCTATGCCTTTTAATAGCCCAAGTGATAATGCTTTTCCTGTATTGCACAAGAGCACCATGTCTGTCGCAGCTGGACAGGCATTGTTTTGAGGGGCTTATCAGCAGATTAGACGCTTGGCTCCACAGCTGATGTGCCATGACGATCAATAAGTCTGGTTCTTGTTCACGTAACTTAAGTAACGTTTTCTCTTTAAGCCATGATTTTTTATACCTTCAAACCAACCACAATTTTTCTGAGTTTGTTTGCATACATTAATTAACTAAGCATACGTCCTTAACAGAGGAAACAAAATGCAATGTGATTTTTAAATATATATATTATTACGCTGTAAAGTCTGAAGCAAAATGATTTTTGAAAATTTAGGTAGAATTTCTGGATGTTGGAACTAAGGGTAGATCAGCTCATACCGTTCAAGCCTAAAATCTGAACCCAAAACATCAACGCTGTCTCAAGCTATTTCTAGAGGGTCCTGAAACCTCAGGTTTCACTGGAAAGAAGGACCGTCCGATTTTGTTAACGACAGAGAAGAATAAGAAAGCTTCCGAAGAGAGACAACTTGAAGTAGATGCAAGGCTCACTCCAGAACAGACTATAAGCATAATTGCACTCCCTAGAAAGAGACGTAAGTCATTATCATATATTGGTCACCTGCTATGTGCCAAGCATTGGGCTGGGAATATTTACATCAGGCAGCCTTTGGGTCGTAAAGAAAAGACACCATTTCTGGTTAAGATGAGCCGAAAAGAATATGCTGGGAAGAAAATAAGGTGGTGTGTAATGTCGTTGAGGGTGCTGGTAAACTTCCCACTAAAAACTGGCAAGCCAAAGGGAGGTCTCAAAAGCCGAGACCACAGGCAGGGACTTATTTCGGCGTGAGCCTGATGAGAACAATTGAACTTCTAAACATCTGCATCTGCCGCCCTAGGATTCGCCAGCTTCTAATTGGTCAACCTGGGTCAAGTGGCCATGTCTTAGCCAGGAAGAGGGGGCATGTCCTAGCAGTTTGCTTTTCAGGCTTGAGAATATATCCCTTCAAGACCCTTATAATGGGGAGTTTTGCCATCATATTAATAGAAAGGGTGTTCGGGTGCTAGGTAGCCACACCCCCTCAAACAAAAAAAAAAAAGAGAGAGAAAGAGGAAGTGAAATTAAACTAAAGGTCCCTGAAGACTACCCCTTTGGGCACCCCAAAATCTCATATCTCATAACCCTCTTATATTTTATATATAAGTCATATATATATATATATACACATATGCTCCACTAACAGTACCAATTCAACTATCCCTTATTCAACTGAGACTGGTCTGTGAGTGTTCTGGTCAAAGGCCTGTCCTGGCAGGGCTGTTCTCCACCACCAGCCTACACTCCCATACCCAGGAATGTCACCAGAGTAGTACAATTCTGGTTTAGGCACACAGTGTGGACCCACCTCAGGCCAGACTCAGATGCCATCCTCCTCTGTCACTGGAAAATCCCATGATTTCATAGCTGTGGAATGAGAGAAGAGCAGGGAAGTAAAAGGAGTGTTTAGGCAAATGTTAACACAATTTATTCGTGTCTTTATTACCATTTGGGGGCTGGGCTCTCTCTCTGTCTCTGTCTCTCTCTCTCTGTGAGTGTACATTTCAGTCACCCAACCAACCCATCAGTTAGAACCAAGCCCCGTTGTTGGACCTAACATGATAAACTCAGAGTTTTCCAGCCTGTAAACCCATGTTAAAATTATTTTGTGACTGATCCTTTTCCACTAAAGCTTCCATTTTTAGTCGGACTCCCAGCTCAATGAATACTGGAGTAGGGGTCTATTTATAGGTATGGAATCCACGCATACGACTAGGGTCCTTCTGTTACTTCAGCTGCAGAAAATCACATACAATTTCGTGTAATGATGCTGTACGTGCAACTATTTGTCTTAACAAGAGTCTTTGAAAAACGGACTTGACATCGTTTCGGCTGCCTGAGTAAGTTATTTTTCACTTTTGAGGAAGCTGCACTTGTCTTTGTTCTTTAAATTATTTGCTGCCATAATATAATACGTACAGTGTGGGGCAAATGTAGGTTTACAGCTGTGAATACTTGAAACACATAGTGTATTCTTGTTTTATTATTTACTAATGATTGTGTTATTTCCATATGAACAACTGTAACCCTATGTTTGCCCCATCCTGTAGATTAATGCCCACCCTGTCTAAAGAGCCTCAAATGCTCGCAATTTCTTTGGAAAACTACTGGGAGATACTTATTGGCACTTCTCCCTTTACCCTGCATGCATGGAGCTTAAAGTAAACAAATGACATTTCTGACTGTTCTCATGTAAACCAGGAATCTCCTACTACATCAATCATAGCTGGTTATCACTGCTCTTTGGTAGCGGGCACTCATGATGCCTTCAGTGGACAGTGAGTTTTAGGTGACCCAGTATGTCGTTGTCACTGGATGACTACCTGGGTATTGTCACTTACAAAACAAAATAAAGATTTGGTCTTTGTCCTTGTTTCTGGCATAGAGATTAAAAAAAAAAAAAAAAAAAAAAAGCCCTTGGGATTTCCTAAGTGATGGTGGCCATAAAGGTATCTTTGCTACCTTATCAAAGTGGCTTCTGGACCTCACTTCAGGATTGGGGCTGGTCACCAGAGAACCAAACAGGTGATTAGGGTCGGAAGTTTCAGTCCCTCTCTGACCTCTAGAATGGGGAGAAGAGCTGGAGGCCGAGTCAATTGCCAGTGGCTAATCATTTTTATCATTCGTGTCTGTGTAATGAAGCCTCTGTAAAAACCCAAAAGGAAGGGTTTCAGAGTTTCCAGTCAGAGAGCGGGGGCTCTGGGCCCTTCCCCACACCTTGCCTTGTGCATCTCTTCCACCTGGCTGTTCTGAGCCATACCCTGTATAACAAACTAGTCACCTAGTAAGTAAGATGCACCTTAGGTCTTAGGAGCCCCTCTAGCAAACCAATCAAACACTGAGGGTGCTTATGACTTTGATTAAATTTGGTTTTAAATGCTTGCTCTAAAGAAAGGGGAGCAGCTTAGACAAGAACCTAATATAAAGGAACCATGGACATGGACAACAGGTGGGATTGACTTTGGGGGGAATGGGTGGGTGGGGAGGGGGACAGAGGGGAGCAAAAAGGGGATGGGTGTTAATACAACAACAATAAAATTTTTAAAAAATGCTTGCTCTAAAATCATATCCTTGTCTCTGTGTATACCATCAGAGACCTAGCCTTTTCCCCAATAATCGGTGACCCCTGAGGTAGCAGAGGACAGCAGCTCAGACCTAATTCATGGTCACAGAGTCGGAAAGTCTAGCAGGCTAAGGATAACATCTGACCCAAGTTATGCTTCCGCTCCTGAGCCCTAAGGTGGGTGAACCCCCCATCCCTCCTATACTTTCACAGGAGACAGGACAGGGGGACACAGGAAAAGACCTCAGAACTGTCCTCAGGACCTACAGAAATGCTTCATCACACTCACCTCACTTCCAAGAAATTGGCTCCAAGTATGAGCCCAAACCCTCCGCCCACAGTATCTTCTGATTTTCCCCTAATTAATCTGCAATCTATATACCATCAGGGAGTTGGATTTCTAAGCCATCAGCTCTCTGTGTCCAAATTAGCCAATTCCATATTAAACTTTTTTTTTTTTTTTAATTTCAAATTCCTGCTAGTGCATTTTTTTTGGGCCGGGTGCACAGGCGGGTGGGTGGACCCAAGGAAAACATTAGGCTTCTAGTAACAAAACCACTGATTCACAGCCAGTTGGTCAGAAGTACAGGTAACATCCTGGGCTTTCACGTAGCATTTGAAATGGGGGTGGGTGGGATCAGTCTTGTAAAACTGAGCCCTTAACCTGGGGACCATGATGCTATCTCTGGTACATGGTGCCAGCATTGAGTTGCACCCGGCTGGTGTCACGCTTGCTTGGTAGTATGGGAAAAGCACCATACACTACACCCCCTTATTTAACACCTCCACATGTTGCAAAAAGACTATCATATACTTTAATCTGCTAGAGCCTCACAGCCCCAATTACAGATTATTTATTCCCTTTTCCCTAATAGTTTTCTAATTCCCACAACCGACTTGTTAGTACCAAGTTCTATACCAATGAGCACTGCAAACATCAGGTAGAAAATTATTTGATTGAAAGGTTATTACATAGCTTACCAAGTTAATGGAAGAGATGGAAAAGCAGGCGCAGAACAAATGGGAAATTAATGGAAGCTGAGAAAGCAAAGCCGTAATTAAGGCCATGCCTCAGAAAGAGCCTGGTTAGGATGCCACTGCGTATACCGTCACCTCTAGAAAGCTGTCCCAGATTTTCAGTTCTACCAGGGCCACCAGGAGCAACCTCCAGTTGACCTGGGTGTTTGTTTTGTTCTCTCAGATGTCAGATTCCTGGATGGGGATATTTGACTGGCTCAGCCTAGGTCACATGCTCATGTCTTAGCTGCTAGAGGGTGCAGAGACAGACTATCTACCCTGTAGTAACTAGCTGGATATTTGTTGTTGCCTGGCTGCCCAGTACATCTTGATCACTTTGTAATCTCTGGGCAATCCTCACCCTCCACCACAGGCCCCATCTTCCCAAGACAGAAATCTGTCAAGTCATTTTTCCAGGTTTCTTTGCAGCCTTAGAGCAGACATGTGACCTCGGGTCCACCCCTCATGATGGAACAGCTGGAGAAAACGATCTCTGTGTGGTGGAGTGTCCATTTTGTGGGGTTGCCAGCAGCAAGCTCAAGGTCCCCATGCAGAGGTGGCATCTGAGCTGTGGCAAACTGTCCAGGCCCTAACTGGGTTGTGAGCTTTGGTGTGTAGCTCTCAGTGACAGACCAGAGGATTCCTTACCTGGCCAGCAACCCTGTCAGGTGGGGCATTGTTCCTGATCTCCTGCGTCAGGTTCCACAGCTCCCCTCCCCCAGCCCAGGGATCTGTAAATTGTCCCTCCACTGCATAGTCACCCAGCGTCACTTTGTCTTTAGCACAGTCAGGATCCCTCTTCCACCTCCACATCAGAAATTGGGGCCCTTCCCCTAGCAACACCAAAATAATAGGGGTTTCCCCCTAAAAGGAGTGGACCCTGAGAAGCAAAAAAAAAAAAAAAAAAAAAAAAAAAAAGCCAACAAAACGAAACATCAGTTTTGACATTACTCTCACATCCATTATCTCCAACACTCACAGTGATCTCTAAATTTGCTATTACTAACCCCATTTTATAAATGAAATTAAGGACGGCTGGAAGAGATAAAGCGACTTGCATGAAGTCCCACAAAGCAGGCCCAGGGCAGAGCTGCAGCTAATCCTGTCACATCTGGTTCCCTGCTGGCATTCTAAGCCAGATCTCCTTAATCCTTAAACTCTGTTATTTTCCTCTACGATTCACCTTTCTGTTAACAGAAAGTAAAAACACAACTGGCATCCCCAGCGCAAAAACCAACACCAACAAACAGCCCCTCTCCTCCAGAAAAGACACATTTTCCAAGTAGTAAATTTGAAGAGAATTTTCTTTCTTTCTTTCTTTCTTTCTTTCTTTCTTTCTTTCTTTCTTTCTTTCTTTCTTTCTTTCTTTCTTTCTTCCTTCCTTCCTTCCTTCCTTCCTTCCTTCCTTCCTTCCTTCCTTCCTTCCTTCCTTTCTTTCTTTCTTATATTCATTATTTCCAGAGAGAGGGGAAAGGAGAAAGGCAGAGAGGGAGAGAAACATTAATGTATGGTTGCCTTTCACCTGCCTCCAGCTATGGATCTGGCTGAAGACCTGGCTTGCAAACTCATTAATGTGCCCTGACTGGGAATCGAACCAGCGACCTTTGGGTTCGTAGGCTGGCGCCTATCCACTAAGCCACCAGCCAGGGCTGGAGAGAATTTTCTAAAACGGGGCATGCTGTAGGCAGATTTTGTAGGGTGACAGAGGACAACATCCTCACTAAGAATTTTAGCAGGAAATCCAGAGGCGGGGGTCACTCAACTTGTTCTTGAGGCAGAATGCCATCATATTTAAACGCACAGGGTCAAAAGCCATACACACACTTTGGACTCTGCCTCTGCCCCTGGAGCTGTGACCTCCTGGGTGCACCCCTTCCTCTCTTGGAGCTTCCTTGTGGTTACCTAGGTCATGAGGATAAGAATAGAACCATCCCCTCTCTCGTGAGGGTTGAAAGAGAAAGCGCAGTTCAAGCCGTAGGGAGTGGTGCCTGACACTAGAAATGCTGGGCAAAGGTCAGCCATTATTATTCTTGGGCAACCTTTGATAAAAGACTCGGATATTCTGCAGAGGGACGGGGTCAGCTAAGTAAGGATTCTCGGGGAGGCTGCAGGGCTGTGCTGGAGCCTTCTGTTGGTTCAGTTTGTTCCTGAACTTCTACCAGAGGGAATGAGAAGGAGTCTTGGTTTACTTCTTCCCCTGGGAAGAAAATAACATCCACTCTCCCCAATTCACAGAGTTATTAAGCCGCCAAAATAAGATAATGTATGTGCAAAAGAAGCACTGGGGGGAAAGGTAAGTGCTACAAAGCAGCAAGGTATTGTTCTCCTGGTTGCTATTGTCTTTGGAAAGCTTTTATCCCAGTCAATAATGACTTGACCTTGAAAGACCTTTCAGTGAGTAAGGTCTCAACAAGGGACCAAAAAAAAATACATAAATAAAAATAAGGGATTTAAATGAGTCTGGCAAAAGACAGGCTGAACAGGATGATGTCATTATTTTTTGTAACTTGAATATTGCCTCTACTGAAAGGGTTACGATCAAATTGTCTGGTTTCTACCAAGAGCTAAACAATAGGAAATTAGTTTCAAGGGCAACTGGAAGAGATTAGGTTAACCCTGAGAAACACCTCCAGAGATTCTATTGGAAGGATTAAAGATGTCATATGTAAATTCTATGGGTGTAAATTGGGGCGTTTTTCCAGAATGGCGAGCCCAGGAGGGTATTTTTGGATCAAAGAGGGCCAGCGCTTCATAAGATAACATTATGGCTTTTATTCTAAAGGGAAGCCGGGCTGGGGCATGAGTTCTTCAAAAGAGAAGCTCAGGGCCAAGCAATTTCTTGGAAGGTGGTCCCAACAAAGCCACCACTATCATAAATCCATCCCATTCCCATTGGGAGGAACATGGAAGGGGACAGGGTTAGAGAGACTCTTGCAACCCAACTCAATTTCGGGTTGAAGGCACATTGACAGTTTTCAAACAATCTCCCTGCTTAGGAAAAGGCATCCCCAGAAGAACATGGTTTAGAAGGCTACGTCAGTGGTAATGTAGGTCTTCTGCATGAAGTAGAGCCTTGATAAGTGGACCAGGTGTCCTATCCGGAATGGTAAAGTGGGGTTTCCCTGAATCTCATTAATAGAGGCCAAACTGAAACACAGAGGGACGAAAATTGTTGGAGACAGTCCCAGAGCCGCGTGGACTTGGATCAGCATTAGTTCACGCTGAGTTTGAGGGCTCACACTACTACTTGGCAATCCAGTTATTGAACTCTTGTTGATGCCCCTAAATGCGCTCAACAGCTGCTCATGTGCTATTCTTCTCTTCAAGACTTTCTCTTCTACTTACTAGGGTCCAGCTACGCTGACCTTCCTTCAGTCCCTCACTCATGCCACATCTTCCTGCCTCATCCATCACCCCCTTCAGGTCTCAGCCTAAATGGCCCTTCCTTGTAAAGATCGTCCTGAACTCCAACTGTTGTCCTTTTTCCATTTATCTCCTTCCTTCTTCACCTCTGTAGCATTTTCCCTGATTCATAATTTGTCTATATTTGTGTTTGTTCCATGTTTATCTCTCCACCTAGATCATACTCTCCATGAGAAAAGGAACATGTCTGCTCTGTTCCCTTTTGGCTCCAAGCTAGAAAAGGAGACCCTTAAAAAAACCTTGGTTGTACACACGTATGTTAAAATAAACGCCAATGTCTCCATTTTCCATCAGCTTTCAGCATGTATTTTTATCCATGTTGGGCAGGAAAGAGTTAACTCAATACCACATTAATCTCAACGGGAGGGTGAATACAACACAACAATTTGGTTAGCCTCATCTGACCACTAACCCTGTCTTCTTATGCTCAGTGTGAGCGAAGAAGAAGCAGTACCTGAATTTCCTCCTCTCATCCAGCCACAGCCTCCTTCTGTTGGGAAGCCGGAGTGTACCCTTTTCACTAAAACTCCAGCATCAAGCAAGTCCTTGACAGGTGGCACTCACCAACAAAGGCCCCCATAAACCAGGCACAAGAAAGTAATACCCTGTGATCATCTCCCTCATGGGCATGAAAGAGTTGGTGGATCACACACTACCTCTCATGAGCTCTTATGCTGCTGTTTTATGGAAATGTAAGCCTCTTGGTCAAGTTGTTATTTCCACCAACTACATGGCTGTTGGTGGGGACAGAGATACCCACAGGCATGGGCCACCTTTATGAGGCTGACAGAGGCAGCGAAAGCTTGAAATTCATAGATAGACCTTTCAATGGAACTCCTACCACCCATCTGTCCGTTTGGGAAAATCTGGATCTCAACAGAGCCCTGTCTGAAAGGTGGAGCCATTAGCAGTGTATTGATGGATGCTGAGTGTAGACAGACTTGCTCTTATTTGAGGATGAACAAGCAAGGAATGACCACCACTGGAAGCCAGCAAAAAATACTGCAGACCAAGGGAAAGGGAAGAACAGCCTAAAGAGGTAAGGAATGAGACGGTCTCTCAAAATGATTTACTATAGGAAATAAAGTAATACTTCAGAATCTGCTTGACAGCAATAAAGCAGGAGCAGAAAGGCCAAGGCATTAAGACAAAGAAAACGAAATGAAAAGGGAGACAGGTAACATAAGAATTGTAAGGACAACAATATGGTGATGGCTGTGGGGAAGGCGGGGTATACCAGGACTAAGTGGTAATGGGGAAAATGCAATAAACATTAAATTAAAAAAAATAATTGTAAGGAGAACAAAAGAGTGAAATGTAACTAGAAAGTTAAATCCTCAATGCAGCAGTCAAGCGCTCAGAACTTAACATACGGAAATAATGTAGACAAGTGCTGGGCACTAACCAGGCTAGTTGTCTCAGGCGGTACCTATAAATGATGAGGAGTTCCAGCGATGAAGTGGTGAATGACACCTCTAGTAGGTGACACAGATAGAGAAGGTGGGGTGCTAACCTGCGTTTCTAGCCACTCCCTGGCCCTTAATTAAGGTTGGGAACAACCTTTAAAAAGCCCCTGCGGCTCTGCCCAAGCAACTCAGAGATGGCCCTCCAAATTCATCTCTAAGTCTTTGCTAGCATCCCCTTAATTTCTTCTACTGCTCACACTCTACAGAAGACAATGTCCCTTGGTGGCTAAGAGAGTGAATTGTAGAAATAAGCGGCTTGCATTTGGGATCCAATTCTACTGTTAATACTGGTGATCTTCTGATGTCTTTGTTTCCTTTTTAAAAAATTTTCTGATGTCTCTTTTTAATTGTTTATTTTTTAATTTTTAAAAATATTTTATTCATTATTTTTTAGAGAAAAGGGCAGGGAAGGAGGAAGAAAGGGAGAGAAACATCCATGCCTGCCACGGACCTGGCTGGAGACCTGGTTTGCAACCTGGTTAAGTGCCCTGACTGGGAATCGAACCAGCAACCCTTGAGTTCGCAGGCTGGTGCCAATCTACTGAGCCACCAGCTAAGGCTTGAGGGTTTTTTTTTTAAATTGACACCTAACATTAGATTAATTTCAAGTATACACATAACTATTGAATATTGTATATACTGTGAAATGATCACCATAATAAGCCTAATTAAAATCTGTTACCTCACAAAGTTACAATATATGACTTCTTTGTCCTCCTTATCTATAAACTGGCCATGATGTAACAGTTACTACCTCATAGGGTTCAGTGTGGTTAAATGAGCTCATGTAGGAAAGTGTTCTGAACAGTGCCTAATGGGTTGCAAATCCATGGAAAATCATCATTCTAACATTTTTTGGGGTCATCCCTGTTTTTTGGGGTGTTTTCCTGATAAAACCTATCCTTGTCTCTTGGACACCCCCATATCACAATCTGGGCTGGCATCCCAGATCAGCACAAATGGGAGTCAAGTCAGAATTATAGATATTTTTGGTAAGGAATAAAATAAGTAAGACAGAAGTAAAACGTAAGTTAGGAAGAGATATGCTGAGATGTACTTTGTGGAGGTAAATTGGTTAGCATGGAGGAATGAGGAAAGGCTCAAAGATTGTCACATGGGTTTTTGCAGGTGAGAAAAAAAGTTCTGAGCTAAGGCAGTAACCATTTGAATGAAGCAGGGGGAATTGGTCTGAAGGATATTTTGAGCGTAAGATCACCAGGCATTGGTGACTGAGGGAAACCAGCAGATGAAGTCAATGGAAAGTTGAGAATTCAATCCATTACCTTTTAATGCCCCCCTCCCCCACCTGCATCCATTTGGCTGTCAGTCACTCAGAGAACAAGAACGGTCTCTGTAAAATCCTCAATGGTCAGTATAGTAACTGACACCCAGTAGGGCTTCAGGTATTATTGGTCAAATAATTCTAGACCCAAATTAGCTTTCTAGCCACTGATCCTTTAAATAAATGTGTCACCTTACCCAATCATGCCTTCTGTTCACATCTTTATTGTTTCTCAAAGCTTAAAAAAATCTCAGTCCCACTACATATGGCCAAATCTTGCCAGATCTTCAAATTCCAACAAGAGCCTCCTGCTTTTAGAAGTCTTCCACAACTAGATGGACCATGGTAACCTCTCTTTGCCAGATGTATGCTTGTTCTTAATGCATCTTTCAAGAATACCCAAGGAAACTCTTTGTATTTATCTCATTTTTGCAGTCATTTAACTCCTCAAAGTAAATGCTTTATCACCGAATTGGATTTGGAGATGCTCAAGAATAGGAACCACGTCCACATTTCTAGCAGGACTGGGCAAAACACTGTCAGGAACAGCACTTCCCTGGCTTCCAGGCATGCCATAACTTCCCACTGGGCAGGCAAACAATAGGTTTGGGTTTGGGTGTTTAGCTGGGACAAGGTGATGTGCCCCCTCCACAGAGAAGTCATAAGGCCACATCCCTACATGCTGTGACCACAGCACATTCAAGTTCAAACATTCAGAAATGAGCGCCAAAGGTCTAATTGCCCTGGTGAAGAAAGGAGCTGTTATGAGCACTGGAGTCATCAGAGCTCTCAATTCAGGTTCTTTTGAAAAATAGATCTGCAAAGGTCAAAACTAAGGCCCTGGAGGCAGGTTCCAGCTTCAATGGTAGGAATACTGACAGAAACTATAGGGTAGGCGTGAGGATGGTGGAAGAGCCAACTAAGCAGACTGGGTCTCAGGATGATTCCGGACTCAGTGGGGATTGAATGATAAATAAACCCTTGAGCGAAGGAAAGATGCAGTTGGGCAGATGAACCATATGTGATGGGTGTTGGGTGGAAAATGGGAGCTGCAGGTTGATGCTCGTGGGGCATCGAGGTGTCTGCTCATACCAAGCAAACAAATGAGTTCCAAACCAGATTTCACTCTCTGAAGGAGGGAGCAACTTGTATCTTCCAAGATAACTGTCATTGCATCAATTCTTGAAAACCCCAGGAAGGATAAGCAGTGTGATGGATCTGGTGGTGAGAGATTACTCTGGTTTGTCCAGTCTTTGGAAGACTTCTGAAAGCAGGAGGTTCCTGTTGGATTTTGAAGAGTTGCCAAGATTTGGCCACACAAAGAGGGAAGGCGATTCAAGTATTGAGAAAGTTGACAGAGATGTATGTAAACAGAAGGGAGGATGAGACTTGCTGTGTCTGAGCGTTTACCTACACCGGTTAGGATGTGTTTGGATGCATAGGGTTGGTCCTTTCCAATGATTCAGTGGTGCCATCAGGGGTCCTAGAACAGGTGCTGTTAGTTGATACCCAAGAGCTGCTTCCTCTCCCTCTTCTTGGCTACCAAAACCTAACAATGTTCCATCCCCAGAAGGTGAATTATGATTAACTCAAGTCAATCCTAAGGGGGGTATCTGGTAAAAGCGAAAGCACTTTCTGCTTGTTTTTTTCTTTCTGCTTTGAATTCTGTCTGAAAATGTGATGTGTGGAGCCATCACAGCCGTTCTGAGACCACAGGGCAACACACAAAGCCAGTATGTGGAGGATGGCAGAGTGGCAGGCTGGAGAGAGAGATCTTGGGTCTTTGGTGAAGTCACTGTGCTGCTTCGCCAAACTCAAACTTCCCTACCTTGACATTTCTTGAGATTCTTATTTAAGATCCGGTTACCTGGGAATGCTGGGCCTGTAGCTCAAAGCAATCCTGGCACAGAGGGGGTTTTCTGTTTCTGCCCCTGCTAGTCTCAGTGCCACTCTTATCTTTTAGGGCAGCAAAACATCTGTAGTAGTATTAACCTTTCTATCCATAGGCCAGAGGGTCTAAAAGTGAGAGAACATCTCCAACCAGAGTCTGAGAGTCATCCCGACTGACTCGGCCTTGCACCAATGATGCTGGTCAAGGATACAGAATGCATTGATTTGCTTATGCTACTCAAAGTCTGCTCCTGGAACTAGGGATAGCTCAAAATATAATCTGGATTCTTTCAGCAATGCTGTCGGTGCCTTACTCATGTCCTCTAGATCCACCTTGGTGGTCAACTCCACCTTTGATGGGTAGTTTCCATATATACTGAAGGTCTCCCACTGTAAGTTACTTGGATCTCTCTGCTGTGGGTTTCCTTTGGCCAGCAGAGCATGCTGGAAGTGCCAACAAGTGACCAATTTCCAGAAGCAATCCTTCGTGATGGAAGGGACCCGGTAGATAAACAATCTTTTAAGTTTCTTGACCCTTGTGGGACAATTATGTTCTATAGCGGCACTGTCCAACACAGTACTAAGTAGCCACTTCTGGCTATTTAAATAAATTAACACTAGATAAAATAAAACATTGAGTTCCTGAGTCACGCTAGCCAAATTTCAAGTACACAGTAGTCACACAGTGGCTACCATATTGGACAGTGCCTCTGCCACATATAACATTCCCAAATACACAGAATTTTTTGGACAATGCTTTTCTACACAGTCTCTCAGAGTGTCCTTATCAGAACTGAGTACCCATTGACCATTGATTAATTCACCCCTTATTGACCTTTCTCCCTTTTGATTTGATTTTTCACTGCCTCACTGTGCTTCCTGGAAGCTTTTCCCAGACAAGCTTCTCCAAATCCTTGTCTCAGGGTTTATATTCTTTGAAGAACCTGATTAATACCGTACATTTAGGAATAGGATATTGCTGATTATCAGCAAACACCCTCCTCATCCTTGCTACTCAAAGTATGGTCCATAGACCACCACTTGTTAAAAAAGCAGAATCTCAGCCCCCCTCCACCCACTTCTCCTCCACCCCTGGTCTGTTGAACCAGTATGTGCATTTTAACAAGGTTCCCAGGTGATGATTGGTATGTACATCAAGGTGTAACAGGACCTGCTGCCTGGTCTCCTAGAGAGATGGGAAAAAAAAAAAACAGGAATTGGTATAACCACACAACTATGACTGCCATTTAAACTGTGTTTCTGGATAAATGCACCAAAAGGCATACGTCATCAGCTAATACTTCAAAACTTTGATGACTTGAGCCGTGCTGAATCTATATCTTGTCTTGGGGCACTGTAGTTCACTAAGCTCGAGGTCCCTTTTTCTTCACGGGATCCAGCGTCCCATGCTTTGTCCTTTAAATTGAACCCAATTTTTCCTTCCTGCCTCCAGAAGGCCTTTGGGTCCCCAGTTAAGCATTTTATCATAGCTGATTAGCGAGATACCTACCTGAAAAGGCTTTCATCAGATGGGAAGTCCATCCACAGCCAAATTTGTTCTAATTAGCTGATTCGGAGGTTTGCAGCCGCAAGCCTTTTGAAAGCTAATAACGCTATTTTGAGAACACCTGTATGTTGCCTGCTCCCTGAATATGATGATGGAAACATAAACTATTTTTCACTCCATTAAGGAAGACTTTACCTCCATACCTTGCCTCATGTCTCCATTCCAGGTTCGCTTGGTTTTTAGGTAAATTATGCTCAAAGCACACTTCCATTAGTGTTAATTTGGTAGCTTTCGCAATGTTCTTTCATTCTTCAGCTAGCAAAATAGCTTCTTCCCGGCTTCTCCCTGTTGGGGGCATTTTGCTTTGTTCAGGAATGTCTTGATTATTGGCCCAAGTGACAGAAGAATGTTTCATGCCTGGCACTTGAATTTGCTTTCCAAAGGTGTCTGGATAGGGCATCTTTTTCAAAGATTCCTTCAGCATGAGTTGGAAGAGAATTAGGCTTCTATTTGTGTAACCTGAGAGTTGTTTGATTCTTGACCTTCCTATAAAGGACACCTTAACCTTATTTGCTGGGAACATGTGGGAGAGATATGTGACTGCTATAGATTTGGTAGCCCTGAAAATTTGATTGTTCGATATTAAAGTTTACAGAAAGTGTCAGGCAGCTTTATGTGTGGCCAGGCCTGATGTTTCAGGCATTTTGACAAATATAATATTACTTGCTTAAATACTGAAATCCTTCATACCGGCTGGTGAAGTGATCCCGGCGGCAAGCTCCCCATCCCCCACCATCACTCCAGCTGCACCTGCCACCCTCACACCACCATTAACCAGAACTCAGCACTGAAGAATTAATACCCAGCCTCCCTGGTGTCCCAGCGCCTGGCTTCTGGCTTGAATTCTTATCAGGTGGTTGGCAGGTGCCCTGCTGTATAGGTTGCTCAATATTTTTCATATCATCATGCAACCTGGCACTTGAAGGATGTTCAAACTACTCCGAGAAAAAAGGCTCTCAAATCTTAGGAGGAGGCTCTGTTTGTAATAGTAAAAACGATTGGGTTGACTTTAATCTGGTAAAAGTATCAGGTCATCTTCATCTCAATATATGCAGTGTTCCCTCACGTTCTTGCTACATGAGTCAAAATGGGACTCTGGTCTTTTTTTAAAACGTAAAACCCAACTTGCCTCCAGACTTTGCACCATGCTCTTAAATTGTCTTTATTACAGTTCCACTAGGTGCGCAGAAAATGAGACTGAGAAAATGGACTTGAAAGCGTCTTCTAGCGCCCTCTTTGAGATGCCTTTAGGGCCCCCTAGTGGCTATTTTAAGGCAGGTTTCTTAGGATTAGGTCTCCTTGACCCTGGTTAAAGAGGCTTTTCTGAATCTGTCCTGTGACAGGTACAATAACGCGGGGAGATAAATAGATAACAGTTAGTTTAGAAGACTCAATATTTTTTTTCACTTCTCAGTTTGTAGCAGAAGCAATTCGGGTTCTTTAGAAATAACAGATATATCACCTTATATATTTTGTTCTGCATTCCTCATACTTTATTATGCCACAGCTGAAATCCCCTTTAAGATATTTATGTCCTGGTTTGGGTCCAAAGGCTCTAATTCATAAGCAAAAACATCCAGCTTAGGTTTTCCACATATGTAGCTCCCATTGGTGGGACAAAGGAATTTTTAAAATGTGCTCTTGGATGCAGCTCTACATATTAACAGGAGGGTGCACTTTGAGTAATATTTCCGTCGACCAACATTCTTCTCATTTAGAACATTAGGTATGCAAGTGACTATAACACTGCAATATTGAATGGACAGAACAAGGCTTTGACACATTTAAGGTACTTTTTAACTGGTGCAAGTAATTTTTGTGAAATTCCCAAGTCATGAAATAAATGTCTTAATGTACCTTACTGACCAGAATGAATGGTGCTTCCTCTTACCCTGTAGCTATCTTTTTCTTTCTGAGATTCAGTCTAGAGAATGCACTACACTTAGGTAATTAAAATGAAGATATTTCTTTTTTCCACATACTTATATTTTAGTTTCTGGTATGATTTCCCTATTTCTCTTTTCTCCTAAATTTTAGCTCTCTCTCCCCCTCCTCCGTCCTGTTACCCTCATTAATATGCTAATGATTGCAATAATGCATTTTGCACCCTTAATGAAGTGAAGCAAAGCAAGGAATAAAAGAAAGCCCAAATTCTTTCTTTAACTTTACCCAGTTCGGGGCGGGGAAGAGTAGGAGGGAAGGGCAGTCCGCCCGCTAAAAATAAAAATGATCTTCTTGTTTTCAGCGCGTTCTGGAGCCGGGCTGCACGTCAGGGAAAGAACGAGCAAGCATTCCAGCTAAAAGGCTTGGCATTAAACTTTGACACTCTAATGGTCTCTAGGATATTAGATAATATTTTATCATATAATGTTCTTCTCTGACACAGAATGGCATCCAAACTAGATACGATCTTTTATCCCTGCAAACGTGCAGGGTGAGACTTTTCCCCTCAGAGATAAGACAGCGGGACCCCAGCTTCGCTGTTAACTTATCCCAAAGCTTCAAAGCAAAGGTTGTTTTTACTTCTTCGCCAGGGACGCTGCTGTGCAACCGCTTCCTCCCTTTCGCGTGCTTCTTGGCTCCGTCTGCCTCTGCGATTAGGTAAACAGCGCTCCAGAGTTGGGGGCCCGCGGGTGGCGGCGTTGGTGGTGGTGGAAAGGGGGTGGGCGTCGCTGCTTAAAGAGCTGGAGGGAAGGAAGGGAGGGGTCGGGGAGGGGTCCCGGCTGGGTCCAGCTAAGGGCCGAGTCAGGATACCTAGGCAGCAGCATCCTGAGGGTAGTGACCGGCCGAACCTCAGGTTGGTCTCCCAACCTGACCTCTGCGGAGCGGGAGTGGGATCGGCGAGGAGGCCGGAGTGCCGCATCCTTTCTTTACGCACCCCTTCCCCTCCCGACCCTAGTACTTAATCTCTGCTTTTGCTTCCTTCCCCTTCCTAGAACTAGGGTGGGCTCCTTGGAGTCCGAGGGCTAAAGGCGAGGCGCTCGGAGGCAGGCAGAGCCCCGTCGGCCCGCCCGGCTGGGGAGGGGTGGGGACCCGGGGGACAGGGGTCCCCAGAAACCCTGGGACTAAGCAGAGGAAAAACCCGGGCGGTGGATCCCGCGCCGGAGCTCCGGCCTCCCGGTCGGAGTTGTCCATCCTTCTGCGTCCTCTCTCTCTCTCTGCCTCCCTGCCTGCTGCTCTTCTGGGATTTCTCCCCAGCCCTCCTCCTTCCAGGCCCCCTCCACTCTCATACCCCCCGAGCCCCCCACCGCTGCCTGACCAATTGCACCCACTCCTTGCGTAGCCTAAGAGGACTCTCAGCGCCCCATCGCGTCTTTAGGAATCGGAGACTGGAAATCCATTCAGCGGGATGTTCTGCGCGGGGTTCCTGTGCCGAGCGGGAAAGAGCGGGAGGGAAATCTAAAGGGGAGGGCGGGGGTGTGCGGCGCTGGCCTGGGGTCCGTGCGTGGGGCGGGGGACAAAGGAGTGCAGTTTCCCCGAAAGGATGGGGAGGCTTGGACCGAATGACTGGATACAGAGTCGCTGTAAAAGCCCTGCAACGTGGCTCCTCGCAGTCGCAGGCTGCCCCAGGCCAGGGAATCCGTGACCCGAGTAGAAGGTGGAGGCGGGGAAACTTCCGACTCCCCACGACGGCTGTTTGGTACCAGGGAGCGTGGACAGGCAGCACGGCCCCACGGGCCTGAAAGCGTCTCTACGGCGGCAGCTGCGGACCTGCCTCGCTTCCCTTCCCCCTCTTTCCGCGAGGCTCGCCAAGCCCGGAGTGGCGGGGCAGGGGAAGGAGGGCGGGGGCTCCAGGCTAGCGCCCTTTCATGTTGACCCGGGCCGGGATCCCGGATCCGGGTGTTGCTTCCGCCTCGGCGAGCGAGCCGAAGCAGTAGAGGGCGGAGCCTCGCGGCGGGGCGGAGCCTCGGCGGGGGCGGCGCCGGCCATTGGCCAGCCGCGCCATCACGGGGTGGGGGCGGGCGACGAGGAGCGCGCAGGCCCCGCCCCACCTCGGAGCCGGCCGGGTTCCCGGTCCCCCCCAGCTGCACAGACATGACACAGACACACAGTCACTGCAGCTGCTGAGCGATCCCGGCGCTCTGGGCACGCGGCGGGCAGGCCAGCCCGTAGCTCGGACCCCAGCGCCCGCCACCCCTACGCCAGCACCCGCACGGCGGCCCCCGCCGAGCCCAGCGCGGGAGGCGGGGATCGCGCGGCGGCTCCCGCTAGAGGCGCGGGGCTGCCAGCAGCGGTGGCCGCGGCCGCCCTGTTCCAAGCGCCCGGCGCTCGGAGAAGCAGGCGCGTCTCGGAGGCGGCGGCGGCCGAGGCCGGCGAGCGCTCCCGGCGGCTGCGGGGCCACCCTCTTCGGCTCCCCGCACCCACCGTGCTGCGCCCCGCCTCCGCTCCGGTGACCTTCCCGGGGCGCCTCCCCCGGCCCCGCGCCCCCGGCCCCGCGCCCCAGGCCGGGGCGAGGCCCTCTCCTTCCCGCGGAGCCGCGGGCGGGCGGCGCAGGCCCGGGGGGCGGGGGCCTCGCGACCCGCTGCAGCACCCCAGTCGCCGCGCTCCGCGCCCGGCCCAGCCGGACTGACGCTGCCCCGCCGCCGCGCGGGAGCCCGGGCTTCCGAGGCTGGGGGCGCGGCTGCGCTCACCTCGTGGGGCCGAGATTGGACAGGCCCTGCCCTGAAGGGGCGAAGCGTCTGGGAGCTCGGAAGGTGGAGCCCGCTCCAGGGGCAGCCCAGCTTCTCAACCTAGCTTCTCAACCCAGCCCCCTTCCCGGACCTAGCCCGAGGCGGACTCAGGCCTCTGCCCATGCGGGGCGCCCCCGGCTCGGAAGACTCCCGGAGTCAGGGAGCGGCTCCAGGCAGCAGCACCAGTCGCAGAGGAAGAAGCTAGAGTGCTCAGCTTGGGCGGCCCGAACCCTCTGCGAAGCGTTTGGAACCCGTGGCCGCCCTAAGTGTGCGCTTGGCACCGCCGTTCGGACAAGGGCAGCTCCTGTTGGGACCCTGACCCGGACTCCCTGCGCCTCCTAGGCGGCGCAGCCGCGTCACCCAGCTTTTCCGCGGTCTCTCTGCCTGGCGGCGGTCACGGCCCAGGTAAGAGCCCCGGGGTGCCAGAGGGCAACTGTGGGAGCGGCTCTCGACAAGTTACCCGAACCTGTAGCTGGAACCACCTAGGCTCGGGGTTATGGTGGAGAGGGAGTGTGGACACACCCTTTATTGCCTGGGCGGTGAGCCCTGCAGAGGCTGGAAGTGGAAGTCCCCGAGCCTCTGAGATTCTTGTCCCCAGGACCTGTCCCAGGGCCTACCCGGCGCCTAGGCGCACAGGCTCCTAAGTAGGAGCCAACAAGAAAATTCCCTTTAGCAACGGGCGGTCAAGTGCCTGCACCCCCGCCCCCGGCACCTGTGCTGTAGGGGAACCTGCTGTGTTTGGAGCGATACCCCACCTGCCTTTTCCTGACGTGATGCTGTGAAGAACTTTTTTTTGCTCCTTGTGGCAGAGAGTGGAGGTGGATTTGGGCTGAGCAGCTACGCCTCGCGAGTCCCTGCGTAGGACAGAATGGTTGGGTGGCAGCAATTTCTGTACAGAGGGAACCCAGCCACAGTGTCACTCCTTTGAGACAAAGCGGCTTGTGACGCGTGATCAATATATAGCGGTCTAAGCATTTTTTCGTGAATGTCACTGTTCTGAAGGTTGGAGTGACTGACACCAAAGTTTGCTCCTCATTAAGTTGTTTTGTTCATTGCCGGATTATTACCTTCTTTCAGTTTTTTCTTTAAGGAACCACAGTTCTGCAAAGCTTGTCTTGACTGTGAATTTTTTTTAACCCGTGAGATTGTTCCTCTGGAACAATCTGATGTTAGATGGGTCATCTTGGGAGGAAGAGATTGTGTCTCCCACGTTGAGTCCCCCCTACCTCCCCCTTATTTTTTTATTTTTATTTTTTGAGCCTGAGCCGATCCACCTCCGTTGAGCAGATTTCTGCTGGATTCTGAATCCTTGAATTTTGCCACACAGTCCATTAAAATGATCTCCTAAGGGAGCAAGATAGCAGCTTACATTTTCTGTGACTGTCACAGGAAGTTTTACAGGGTCTTATGTAAGTGCCCCAAGAGAGAGCTCAGGCTCTGGCTTCCTTTAAGGGGTGGAAGAGGGGTGGTACAGGTGGGGTGGGGTGGCCCCGGCCGCAGGTTGACTTCACTTAAATGTGGACAGTGTGGAAACTCAAAGTGCTTATTTACTCATGGATGCAAGTCACTGCAGGTTAATTTTTCTCC
>PVIW01012198.1:0-33271 GCA_004026585.1 Noctilio leporinus | reverse complement strand
TGCAGTCTAAGGGATTTGAAGAAGGATAAGAATAAGACACCATCATCTTCTTACAGGTTGCTGTAATAAGTCTTTGGAAAACTTTTGAAGGAAACCTGAACTAAGTTTTGGCTGTTGAGAAGATCAACAATTGTGATTCCCCAAGTGTCTCTCATAATATTTAGCCAATTTTATAAATAAATAAACATTGATGGAGCACATGGTATAGATAGAAAAGGTTCTATGCTATTACTGCAGTAGATTAAAGTATATACAGCTTAGGGTCCAACTTTACAAAACCAGGCAGTCTTTGAATTTGAAATTACTTAAAATAGAGCCTCTTAAATAGACTGGAGTTACATTACTTAAAAATCAAAATAATCTCAAGTCTTCCAATATTACCCAAATATATATCTATACATAGCTAATTCTCTGAGAAGTTAACTAACTTATACAAAGTCACATAATTTGACCCTGGTTGAATATTGATTCATCATAAGAATTCTTAGAAGGAAAGATCTCCTTTTAGGGATTATAAGTAATAATTCTTTCTACTTGACCTGTGCACTCACAGTAATCTATGACTATAAAAAGACTACCTTGATTCAGAGAGCACATAGTAGGCATTCAGTAAATATTTGCCCAATAAAAGCATAAACATATTTAAACATTTTTTAGCCAAGTGCAGATAAAAACCAGGACTGTGAGTTAAAAAATACGAAAGTATGGTTTTCTTGTAATAGTGTTCAGATCATAAAATTAGCAGTCCATTATTAATCATATAATGTACATTTCTATGGCCGTGTGGTGTATGTTCTAGACAAATTATAACATCTGGGTGCTACAATTGAAATCTTCAAACTTCTCTCGCTCTTAAAGTTATTAAGTCCAGATATCCAAAGCCCCTTTAGTACTTTTGCTCATTTTTTCCTTCCCTCATTCACTTCATTCATTCCTGCTTTTGTGCTAAATCCCCCAAACCTAGCGTTTACGAATGAGATAAAATTCAGTCCCTTTTGGAGTTGACATTTTCATCTGTTAAACATTATTTCCTCCATCAACCATTTAGCAAAACTGTGAGTAGTGCTGAGAAAGAAAAAGTACTCTTGACACCTGACCTAGTGGTAGAACCAGAGCAAGTTTCCTTGAGGAAGTGTTAGGACAAGATTAGAGGATGTGCCAGATAGAGAGAAGTGCTATATTAAGGTTTTGTGTGAAGACAGAAGAGAGGAAGTTCAGCAGCCACAAAGGCCGGGCAGGCCGGCATATAAAAATCCAAGGTAAGCACAGAGTAGTAACATGAGACCAGAGTTGGAGTGAAAAAAAATGTCTGCTCATCTTCAGTGGATTTCTAATACAAGCAGATAGAATAAATTCCAGTTAGCAATGTAATACAACTGATCTGTACTTCATGAGAGACCACTCATCATAGTTATTAGGAAACTTACTTCTTACACATTTCAATGTAACTGTCCTTATTTTAAGTCTTGATTTTTCATTATATTTTGCTGTGAAATATGCATCCACAGTTGTACCTCAAATACTGCTTTTCGAAATGGGATAATAATTCATTGATTGAAAAGGTTATATTGATAAAGGTAGAAGATAATTATTATCACAGCTATGTGATCTTTTGATCCCTAGAACTCTGGTGCTAAATCAATTTTCCATTGCATTCCATAAATTTGTAGAGGATTAGAAGTCTTTCAGCTAAAGTAGTCAGAACTTGCAAATTGATCAAAAAATAGTATTGCTTAAAATCAATCTTGAAGCAATGATTCTCTTGTACTAGTAACATTTTAATCACATGGCTGTTAATTGACATTTAGATTTTCTGTTAGTCCATTGTTGTCAATTCTACAGACTAAATTCACTATTTTTTCTTGAATTTTTGACCTATAAATAATTCATATGCAATGTATTCTATGAAATCCATAGAAATCTGAGTCGAATGCTTTGCTATATAAATGGGCATGTAATGGATTTGTTTCATGTATTTATATACACTAATTTTAAGTATAAACAGATATTTAAATTTTTTCTATTTAATCATAATTTCCCCAAGTTTTAAGAGAAAAACATCTCTTGTAATTTAATCCTCATATTTGTATTTGTATTAATATTGTATTTAGAAATTTAGACTGAGGATTTCTTATCTCTAATCAGATATTTTGAACGTGATAAAATCTGAAAGTTTGCCTCAGACAGAATTTGAAAAGTTAAACGAGCAACTTCTCTGAGAGAGAGAGAGAGAGAGAGAGAGAGAGAGGAGATGATTTGGAATATCTAGGAGAGAATGCGGTAGTTCTGAAGGAAGCTTCCAAAAGAGCGTAAAAGGACAATCTCATTTTTCTTACATCCCCTAATGAATTTTGTTGCTGAGAACCTTGTTTTCTGATTCTATTTATTGAGAATCTGGGTTCTGATCACCTGTGCTTTCCAGGCGATGGAGCCTTACACGAGGCATGTCACTAAGGGGAAGTTACCTTGGAATGTACAATGATGTGCTTTAGTCTTAAAAGTGCATCCACACCTTTGTTTAAAATTGTGTTCTAAACATGTAGACATATTTAAAAACTCTCTATAGTTTATTTGTATCACACATTACATTTCAAATTAAAAATCTAAAGAACTTGAGGGAAGTTTTGTATAAATGAGTAGTATGTCCTTCTGTGAATTGTTAGTGTGTGAACAGAAGGGTCACCATGAATCACACTTAAGTCCCTGAAAGTCATGTGGAACCTGTTTTCTTTCATTTTGAAACTGTGCTCTTGTACTATAGAATTAGGCTAATGTGGGCAGAATTTAGTTCTATTATGTTTTTATCTTGCTTTCACTGACTGCTCTAGGAAAGAAGACCTTTTGTTTGTTTGTTTGTTTGTTTCTCTATGTTTGATTAGCCTCAGTGACTTGGCATAGGGCAGCATTTGATCCTGATTTACTCTCATTTGAATTCCAAATTGATTTAACAAACCCCACATTAACAGGTTTGCATTATTCTATGGGTATAATACAGTGATTGTTGGGGAAGTGTGGCTTCGAAGTCCACCCAGGGTGTCAGATAGTAAATGGATCTTTTGTTAGCTTTGGGGGTTGGATTATTTTTCTTTGTCTTGCTGATGTTAAGATTGTTGGACAGAAATTTAACTTTTTCTTTTGCTCATTTGGCAAGAGATTAAAAAATCTCAATAATGTTTCTTGAAAAGGCTTCATTGATTTCCATAGAACTTTGTTTCTGAATTAACTTTTATCTCCTGGAAACCTTGGGGCAGGACAAGTCAGGCAGATATGTAACATTTGAAACAATTAGAAAGTTCACTGGTTGGGACTGATCTTTGGTCACCGAATTTAAAAAGATTGGATGCTGTAATGCCAAGTGATTGTGTGATTGTTTAGACCTCAGTCATAAAGGACTTTAGCTGAAGAGTCTTTGTCTAGGGCAAGCCTGAGAGACCCAGCTGCCTGGAATGAATGCCTTTGTGTCAATGGTCAGCCCCACTCTGATATTTGATCAGCCGCTGTTTGTATCTCAACCCATTTCTACATTGGCAAAGTGGGCATATAATGCTGGGCTTTGTAACTGGATGAGAAAATGCCTGGGTGTTCAGAGGTTTCCCTATACTGTCACCTTTGGATGATGAAGTGCAGTGGAAAGAAACGTTACGTGAATAATTAAAAACAGATCCTTGCCAAGCTGAGTTAGGACAGTGACTGTTTTTCCAGTGTTGTAATTCCCTGTTGCCAAAGTGAGCTATCTGATTTGGTGACTTTGATTGATCAAATTAACTAGAATTAACTTTACTTCATTTCCGACAGACCCAAGGACTATACCATCAGAGCTCAGCCACTGAAAATGGAGAGGAACTATTTTTATTGTTAGAGCCTGTTGAAGACTGAAAACTATACAAAGCCAGCTACACACAGGCCTGCACACACACTTCCAGAGACATGGAAGGGGTAATGAAACTGATACTGCTTTTTCATACTTTCTAACCTAGCAGCAGGACATGCAGCAGGACCTTCGATGTCTTTCTGTTTTGAATCATAATCTCAGAAAGTCACAATCAATCCTTATAACATCAAGCAGTAGGAACAATGTTTCTCAACAGAAATACAATTGGCCTTTGGGACAAGACAGTTCTTTGTTATTCTTTGTTGTGCGTGATTTGCCCTGATGTTGCAGAATGTTTACTATACCTGCCCCCAGGACCCAGAAAGCAGTAACATCTCCCAGGGCTGGTGCCAAGAGAAACTCTTTCCTTTTCATCCCCACCCCCATATTTTCACATGTCCCTGGGACCCTTCGGAGCACTGCCAGATCAAGCAGAGTGAGAACCAGGGTAAGCATTAAGGTTATTGAAATAGTTTGAAAAATACGGAGGCATAGCTACTATTCATAGTTTACCATGTTTTATGAAATTGAGAATATGAAAAGAAATATTCAGCTCTCAAATTACAGCATGCATGTAGACAGCCCTTGACTTTTAAACTATTATTACAAGAGGTTTTTTAATTTTTGAATTATCTATTTGTAACTTTATACACACTTTTCTTTCTTTCTTTCTTTTTTGATCTCATTCATTTATTTTTAGAGAGGGGGAAAAGAGGGAAACAAAGGGAGAAAAACACTGATGTGTGGTTACCTCTTGCAAGACCCCCAAATGGGGAGCTGGCCCTCAACCCAGGCACGTGCCCTGACTGGGAATCAAACCGGCAACCCTTAGGTTCACAGGCCAGCACTCAATCCACTGAGCCATGCCAGCCAGGACTATCCATGCTTTTCCATAGAAACTGTTAGACTATGTCTCTAAGATTTATTCAACAAGTCGTAGAATTTTTTTAATGGAAAGGCCAATGGTTTAGTGAGGTGTGGGAGTGCTATCAAGCAAGAGACCCTACTGAGTTGTAGCTGCCAAAGTACAAAATCTGCATTTGGCCTTGAACTCTGTCAGTATAACCCAGGGACAGTGTGACTGCAGTTGGCAAACCTACTAACTGAGATGCAATAAAAATATTGATTAATTTGCATATTTTGGAGGCATATAAGCATATGTTCATATCCTCTATCCACAGTGTTGTCTTGATATCAAAGAACCTGAGGACGAGCATTAGTAACCAGAGGGATGATTGATGAGTGATGGGATATGACAGGCCTAGGGGGCTAGTTTGTTTGGGCCGCAGAGATACCTGGGTAAATGCTCTTTCATGGCAGAATTGCCAGTAACCCCGATTCTGAGTTTCTCTCCTTTGCCAGTGCTACCTAAGCTATAAGAATTTACTTCTGTATACCTCTGTGTTAATTGAACTGATTAAATTGAATGCTGTTTCTAACCAAGTTTACTGTTTCCACATGCCTAGGGAATGATCTGTTGTGTCTTGTTTGGGGTTGATATGAGTTTTACCTTCAGAGAGAAGCAGCCTTTCTCACATCTCAGAATTACTCTGCATGAACCTCAGAATCACTTCATATACTGAGATACTCATTAAATAGATAAAATAGCATTAACTACAGCAAATATTTATATAGCATTGATGCTATGCCAGATATAAAACTAAGTATAAAAAGTTTGAAAACAGGTCTTCATTAATATATATTTCAAGAAATATTGAAAGATCTCAGGGAACTACAGCTTCTAGAATAAACAGATTGCTACAATATTTCTCATGAGATTATGCTCCTAGCTTGTTCTTTCAGGGTAATAAAAACACTGTACCCTCATAAACAGGCATAATTGCATCTTAGGCTCATTTTTCTTCTCCTGAGTCATTCTTTTCCCCATTAGGCACTGAGTTAAGAAATCTCCATGCACTAAACATCACATCATTCACCTCACTTCAGAGAGGCCTTGTGACAAATGACAGCCTCCTCAGACATTAAAAATACATTGATCAAGAGAAGTTGGAAACCATGGAAGAAGAATTAATCCATGCCCATTTTATAAAGAAAAGAAGTGACCACAACTTCAAGTAGCCCTTGAACTAAAGAGATCCCAGAGTCTAACAAGTATCTGCCTATTTCACATTCTTTCTGAGGTAAGTGCCCACCCACCTGCTCTTCTCCGTTTGAGGACAGTGTGGATCAGGTTGTGTGAATTGCTTCCCCCAGCTCCCTGATTCTCATCCCAGCTTTCTCTCCAGAAGAATCCCTTAAGTTTCTTAACTCATGCCCAATCAGCTCATGGCATTTCTCTTGCCCAGGCATGTTCAGAGGTGGGTCTAAATTTATCCAATCTGTACGAAACCCAGTGTGTCAGTATTCTATGGCTATTATAGCAAATTACCACAAATCTAGCGGTTTAAACAATATGAATTCATTATCTTACACTTCAGTAGGCCAGAACTCTGAGACCACTATGCCATGGATTTGCCCTTTAGGAAAAAGGCAGGATTTTAAAAATCTGTTATCTCATAATAGCATAATGGATTACAGCAATGGAGGCTTTCTTCAACTGACTTAAGTGACAAGATAAACATATTGAACGGATAGGAGTGGCTCACGTCTGAAAATACAGGGATCAAGGTAGCTCTGGGGTCCAGATTAGGAACTAATGTAAACAACATGGCAATAAATTTGATCAAACCCCTGTGCTAGTACCACTCAGCTGAAGATTCAGATCTCCAGTAGAGCTCGATCAACCTCAGTTAGCTCATACGTTCACCCTGTGGGTTATGGCAGAGTACTGCAGTTGACAGACCTGCAAAGATTGCCATAATGGGACTCGGAGGGTGGTGGATAATTCTCTCAAGAGAAGTAGGGATGTTATTACCAGGAAAAGGCAGAAAGGACACAGGGCAGCTAAGAGAACAGATGCTCACTATGCTACATTTTAGGGTTGTTTTGGGGAAATGAAATGCAGTAAGAAGAATGAGAATGGGTGGGACATAGTATTCCAAAAGAAGTAGTCATTATTATAACCCTCACTTAAGCAAAACCAAAAGTCACTGTCTCCAACATTGAGCATGCAAATTGAGAAAAGTCCATAACATGAATCAGATCTTCTACCTGGGAGAAAGATTTACCCTTCAGGCGGCTGATGCACACCTCCTGCACTTTCAGAGTTCTCAGGCAGGGAGCTGATCAGATAAGAACTCAGTGTTGCAGAAACACCAGCGACTGTCTCTTCTTCCTTCTCAAGCCCATGCCTAGACTGGGACTAGCCGACCACTAGAGAAGCTGGCAGGCAGTCACAGAGCTTCAGAGCCAGTGTTCCTTTGGAGGCACACAAGCAGGACAGTAGTTGTTGGCTCACTGGATGATGCTCAAAGTCACATGAGAGTCTAACGCAGAGACTTAATCTCAAACACCTGCAGGTGCTAAAATGTGGCGCGTGGTCACGGAGCCAGGAAGAGTGATGGTTGGCAGCAATTTGAAGAGGACACGCTTGTTCTAAGAGGGCACCTGCTACTATCTCTCCAGCCAACATAGTAAGGAGGTGGAACGCAGGCCAAGTGTCAAATTGCTTGATTTGCAAAAGAACTAGAAATTCTAACTTTTAAATGAAGTTAGTTGGGAATGAATTCACATAATTTAAAAAAAAAAAAAAAAGTTTGTAATGTAACATTACACAGGCCAAAAAAAACATCCCCAAACCCATTTCACAGTTAAATTTTTCCCTTGGGTGGTCTGTTTGCCATTCCTGTTCCAAAAAAGGCTATCCACCCTTAACTTTTTTGCCAGTTAATAGGGTAACATTTTCACAGTTGTGCACTCCACAGGTTGCTGCATTTTCTACTTTATTTCCCCACTCCTGCTGCCATTCATTCCTATTTATTTCAGCATGAATTTAGTTACAGATGAAAACATTGGGGATGAGTTGACAGGAGCCCTGGGGACGCTTTTGCTTAGGCAATGACTCGCACTGCTGCACTCAGGACATAGACTAGCAGTCTGCACTGTGTCCAAAATGCAGGCTGATCAGGTGGCTGCAATGGTTTTTGGAAAGAGGAGGAAAACAGACTCTTCTCCCTACCCTCCCAAATCTCTTCACATGCTTAATCCATAAAATACTTGGGAAGTCAGAAGTTGGGGTAAAAGACACGTTATTACGGCCGGGTTTTTCTTTAGTGACATTTCCTTTCTTCCTTCTTTGTGGGGCAAAGCTATTCTGGGGGATCGTCTGCTCTCTGGATAAGATTCTGCTGGGTTTTTACGCAGTGGTTAACGCCAAAGGCTCCCCTGTACTATGGTTGGGTTTTCACAGGTTGCAACTTTCGGCCTCTGGGTGGTTTTTTCCCCAGCAGCTTGGCATTCCCAAATGACACTGTAATATCTAGAAGGCCCAAAGAAAATTAGATACGTTTCAGCAGTTTTATCTTATGCTATAATGCTCCACAACATCCAGCTTAATACTGGACACAGAATAAATACATATTGATTGATTTATAATAAGTGACCTTATGTAAGGCAGAAACACAGGACTGTGTCAATAGAATGCCTTGAAATTCCTCAAAACACTTACCAGTAAATATATTTTTTTAATTAATAAAAATACTTGAAAGTTACATCATATACCACACATTTGGACTTTCTCTTGAGGATAGCATCATTACCAATTCCAGTATGTATTAATTCTATTAGCTACCATTATTATAAACTATAAAATAATTGTAAAAAAATATGTAAAATTAAACATGGATACTAGCCCTGGCTGGTGTAGCTTGGTGGTTGGTTGAAGCATCATCTCATGCAACAAAAGGTTGCAGGTTCAATTCCCAGTCAGGGCACATACCTAGGTTGTGGTTTCAATCCCTAGGCAGGTCATGTTCAGATTCTTTCTCTCCTCCCCTCCCCTCCTCTCCCTTCCCCTTCCTTCCCCTCCCCTCTCCTCCTCTCCCTTCCACTTCCTTCCCCTCCCTTCTCCTCTCCTTTCCTCTCCTCTCCTCACTGCTCTCTCTGCTTCCTTCTTTTCCTCTGTCTCTAAAAGAAATGTCTTTGGGTAAGGATTTAAAAAAAAAAAAAGGATACCAAAGTAACCTGCTCTGGACAATGGCTGCTTAAGGCATGGGAAGGATGCCAGGACTCTAGGAAGCAAACATATCTCACTAAGAAACAAAACAAGGCTGTCTGATGAGAAATTAGGTCAGTGAACTTTGTCTTCTATTAAAATTTGGTGAAGATTTTTGGTCTGAGCAAAAATCTTCCAGTGGATCTTGAAGCTTCAGAATATTCACCAAGATTCAGGTTACACCTCTAGTGATTTCCAGGAGAACAGTCTGAAACTGGAGGAGCAGGTGAGAATGAATGAGTAATAAAAATTCTTAGTATCCTCTGGTTTGCTATCCTCAAGATGGAAACTTGAGGTTTATAGCCTCTCTCACTGTTGTTACCTTCAGTAAACTCCAGAAGAAGGCAAAGGGTGAAGTGTACTCCTGACTCTAAGTGGTTTTCTTGAGTGTTTTTAATTTAATAGAGTATCTAAAGAGCATTTTGACAAACTTGAGGGGGAAGTGTATTGCAACCACATACCACTTGCCACATTCGGAAGGGAGCCGACTGACTGCCTTAAGTGGTTTAACTATAATTCTAAACATCAGCAAACCTGTTACTTCTCATAATTAATTATGGATTATGCTTTGTTTCCTCAGTTCTAAAACTACCTACAAGAAGTTCCTTAACAGTCCTAGAGATTTAGTGACCATTTTCTGCTGTCATGCTTCTATCCTCTTCCCATATGAACAGTCTACCCTCATCTTGGGTTTATTCAATCTTGAGACAGAGCAGATGGATAATTGACCCAAATCCTCAGGTTTTATAATATGGTAAAAATATGCACTAAGATTGTTAAATAACTTTATAAATACGTATTGCTTTAAAGGAAACATCTCAATATTTTAGAGCTGCACTACTGGGCTTTAACAGGAGCTGAATGGTGTGTAATCTATAGCACCCAGTTCAGTTTATAACAGAGCTGTGCTCCTGGAGGCTTGTTCATGGAGACGGAGGTCACAAGTGAGGTCATTTTTGCAACATCTAGGTAGAGCTGCCCAGTATTATTCAATTAACTTTACAGATGCAAATGAACCTGAAAGGAGGCAGGTATCAAGTATGTGTAATAAGACTGTCTCAGGGCAACGTGCTGTTAAGACAGAATATCTCTCACCTGACAGGCTCTACTGGTGGTGAAATCCCAGGATGACAATGAAATTATGTTTCTTTTCATCAAAAATTCTTCTTAGAGGGAGTAGAAGAAATGAAAAAGGCACTTACCTTATACCTAAAAGTTTATAGAAACCTTTCATTTAATCACAGTCACAGAATGATGTAGCCATAGAAGGTGAATTATGAAGCTGCCAATTTATAGATTAAAATCCATTAATTAGCCCTGGTTGGTGTGGCTCAGTGGATAGGTGCCAGCCTGTAAACCCAAAGGACACTGGTTCAATTCCTCAGTCAGTGCACATAACCAGGTTGCAAGCCAGGTCTCCAGCCAGGTCCTTAGCTGAAGGCAGGTGAAAGGCAACCATACACTGATGCTTCTCTCCCTTTCTCTCTCCCTCTCTGCCCTTCTCTCTGAAAATAATGAATAAAAACCTTTAAAAAAATTTAAATAAAAACACACATACACACACTATACAGCCCTGGCCAGGTTGCTTAGTTGGTTGGAATACTGTCTGGTTCACTAAAAGTTGCACATTCGATCCCTGGTCAAAGCATATCAGTAAGTTGTGGGTTTGATCCCTGGTCCTCAGGGCACATATAGGAGGTAGCCAATCAATGTTTTTCTCATCAATGTTTCTCTCTTTCTCAAATCAGTAATTATCCTTGGGTGTAAATTAAAAATATCAAATGTTGGCAATTTCATATAGCTCAATAGTTGAGAAAACCCAAATTTTGCATGGTTAAATAATTCAAACAAGCTCAGGTAGTTACAGTGGCAGTGTCAACTTAGGTCCAACATCTGTCCGTGTAGGAATCTTTTGGCTACTCTGTCTTCAGCAGAGCCCTGCTGAGTATCTCAAGGACGTCTCTGGCTTATGGCAGTCACACTGCAGTCAAAACAACTTGAACACAGGAGCACCCCCACTTTTTATTGTGGTACAGGGACCCATCAGAACTTGTTTCTTTTCTGAACCATTCCAGTCCACATCAGTCTATTTTCCTCCCATTGAAGAAAGTCTTTTCCTTGGCTGCATCCTCAGTGAGCAATGAAGCAGTCAAAAGAACTTATGCAGGTTCTTTAGAAATTAGCTAACCAGTGTGTTAGCTAACCAGGAGTATCTACAAGAACAAACTAGCCAAGTGACTGAAAAGATAAAGTTCTCACATAGATCTTTTATAAGCCAATGAAATTGATTTTAATCAGTGTTCTAGAGGAGCTCACTGAGACACTGCACTGTTGTAAGATGCATATATCATTTTTCTCATGCACATGCTATTTGAAGCAAGAAACAAAAATATGCTTGGGTCTTACCATAATTTATTTCCTTACATAACTATGTGCTTGAATTTATTTGCTGCAGCTGGATTATTTCTTTTCTTCTGTCCTAGTAATTCAAAACACAGGGGTGGGCAAACGTAGGTTTATAGTTGAGAGTATACAAAACAGAGTTCATTCTTGTATTATTATTTATTTATTATTATATTATTTATTGTTATTAACTTAATTTTGCCCACCCCTATATATTGCATTAAAAGAAATTAGTTTGAAATTTAAAGTGTAAAATTGTTTTGTTTTTCTCCTAGGAGATTCAAGGGTATATGCCTATAATTTCCCCCATTTTATTCTCCTTCTTTTCTACTTTCCCCCCAACAGTCTTCTGTGTATGTGGCTATTTCTGAGACATTTTATCTTGAACTAATAAACACAGTTTGGCATGGGCTAGTGTTTTCCTGATAGAGGAATGTCAGATCATATCAGTTTTGATTTCATTTTCTGAAACACTTTCACAGATCCATTTCTGTTCTGCAGTGGCTACTGTTATATCTTTCTTTCACTTATCTCACTAAGAGTTTTATCTTTTGGTGTAGAGCAAAAATATACATCTTTCCATAAAAAGTCTATTTAAATATCAGGGAAAAGAAGCTTTTGAATATTCTACAAAGATATAATATTTATTTTAGTGTCTTCCTTTTTATATCTAGTCCTACTGAACTACTGCTGTGAGAAATTATTCTTTATAAAAGGATCTTAAGCTCAGACCATAAATAGGGTATGTCTTTTATTTCATGATTCTGAAGAGTATCAGGCAAGTTGTCCAGATAGAATGCTGATTTAGTTAATATGGCCCCAAATAAATGCTATAATAATAGCTGATAATATAGAATTATATAATGTGACTTGCACTGAAATAATATCTAAAGTAAAATTTGGCAAACTATGGCCTATAGGCCAAAATCAGCCTGCTGCTTACTTTTATAAATAAACACACTTATTTATTTATGTAATGTCTATGGAAACTTTCTTGCTGCAAATGACAGAACTGGGAAGTTACAATAGGGATTATATGACTTGCAAAAGTAAAAATATTTTGATTATGTCCATTTATCTTTCTGACCCCAGAAAGTAACCAGAGAAATTAGAAAGAAGTCCTATGCCCCCTAGCTGGTATGGCTCAGTGGATTGGCACCGGCCTGTGAACCCAAGGTCACTGGTTCGATTCCCAGACAGGGCACATAACCAGGTTGCAAGCCAGGTCTCCAGGCAGGTCTGTAGCTGGAGGCAGGTGAAAGGCAACCATACATTGATGTCTCTCTCCCTCTCTGCCTCTCTCCCTTCCCCTCTCTCTAAAAATAATAAATTTAAAAATCTAAATAAAATAAATTTTAAAGAAGTAAAAAGAAAAAAGAAAGAAAGAAGTCCTATGAAATGAATATAGGCAGAAAAGAAAGGTACAGTCTATTTACATCTAAGTTAGAAGGTGGGATGGAAATCTTTATAAGATCTTTGGCTAAATTGGTATTCTTTTACAGGGCTTGCAGCTCAAAGAGAGTTTGACTACTTAAGTCCAGTTGAGTGGGTATTTGAACTGATGGGGTCAACTGAGTGGGCATTTTGTAACTACCTTTGTTGGACACACAATTTTCAGAGAATAGTTTGCACTGAGTGCAATGCTTCATTAAAAAATTTTAAAAAGTAGTTACTCTTGTAAACTTAAGTGATAAAGTTGCAAATGAGTCTGCAGTTATAAAGTTCCTGCCAACATAAATTGTCTGCCAATTTTGACTCAAAATAATTAAGATATTTCTTTAGTTTATTCTGAGTCTTTGGGGAAATTGGAGTTTGTCTTAGTCAGGATAGGCTAGGTAGTGGTGCAATAATAAACAACCCCCAACTGTCAGTGGCCTAGAGACTAAGGTTAAAATCTTGTTCAAACAAAGGGCACTGTACAACTGGTGTCTCTCCAGACACTTGTTCCCCTGTGATGGCTCAGCTTTGCGCCTTCATATCAACACATGCTTCCATGATTGCAATGGTTAAGTTTGGGCAGTTCTGAAAAATTTCCAAAGGCAATTAAGATGTTTCTCTCCCAGATGACACATGTCACCTACACTCACATTTATTCTCAAAAAAGGAAAAGATCATACATAGTACTGCTAACCTCAAGAAGGTAAGGAAGTGTAATGACCCCCCATATCCAAAATGAAATTAGTAGGAAAATTTGAGGTGCAGCACAGGGCAATTGGATAGTGGGTTGGCTCAATGGTAGTTTCCCTTACCTTCCTCACCTTCCTCTCATTTGCTCCCAGGAGTATCTTCAGAAAATCATATATTTAGCCTTTCATATGTAGGAGAGAAACAGTGGGGAAAAAAAGTTGGTATTCCAAGTATATACAGAGAGGCAAGTGTACCGTTTGATAGTTTTGTTGCAAAGATCAACCAGATTTGTGAATTCTTGTTTAATGTTTCATTCTCTGTCCAACTAGGCTACTTCCCGTAGCTACCAGTATCTAGTAGAAAACCAAGCTTGGCTGCAATGAGAAGCAAAACAAAACTGAACTAGGTTTTCCTCCCCCTGAATTATACATGAAGAGTATTCTGATGCAGTTCAGAATTAAAAAATCAAATTTCAACAGCCAGTCCTGTAGCAGTTCCTTCTTGGTTAGCTCAGTTCCTCCACATCCTCTATATGTAAGCATACACATTGACATTATTGCTCCAGTGCCTGTTCTAACTTAAGGTTTATTACTCTGATTTTTTCTTTGGTTGTAGTAACTTTTTGTTTCTGTGTCTCTCGTGAACCAACAGTTGTGTTATGGACTGAATGTTTACATTTATATGTCCAGATCTGATCTCCCAAATTCATAGGTTGAAATGTAATCCCCAATGTCATGGTATTAGGAAGTGAGGCCTTTTAAAGATAATTAGGTCATGAAAGTGAAGCCCTCATAAATAAAATTAGTGCCCTTGAAGAAGGCACTAATTGAAGAAGAGGCCAGAGAGCCAGCTCGCTCATCTTTCCTGTGAGGACACAACAGAGCCAGCTACCTGCAACCCAACTGAAAGCCCTCACCAGAATCTGAGCACACTGGGTCAATGATCGCAGCCTTCAACCTCTAGAACTGTGAAAAATTTATCTTTGTTGTTTAAGCCACCAAGTGTAATTTGTTATAGCAGCTGGACCTGACCAAGACAGGCTGCTTCACCACAAATGAATAACATCATATAGTACCCATGAGGTAACTCAATCTCTTCATATGCATCTGGGGAAAAGTGTTATTTATGATGGTCATTTTATTAACAGGTGGGTTTTTTGTTTATTTGTTTGTTTGGAGTTTTTTTCTGTAGTAGGATGGAAATGATGGGTGGTGGGTCATGTGATCCAAACTTTGAAAAGCATTCTCTGGCTATCCTCAGCCTTTCATACAAATTTATTGTGACCATCAAACTTTCTTCTTACCAAACCTCTTATGATTTTCTTTACCTTGACAAATTTTTATTTGGTTCTCTTAGCATGCACATATTCTAAAAGGGTACTTAGATTCTTGCACATTAAATTTCTTTCTCTATAAATATCTAATGAAAACACTTTCAACAAAATTAGAGTCATTGCTATGTATGAACTAAAGATTAATTCTGGAACTCTCACACTATGTGCAATTCCCAATGACTTAAATTAAGATACCTTACAAAGGAGGAGTTTGGATTCTGTTCATTATTGGTGTACTCAAAAATTCATAAATATTACTGCATTTGCTTCATGTTTCCCACTTTAGGGAGTAGACTTACAATTTGAGATAAAGCCAAGCTAGGACCCCTGTTCCACAATTTAGTTTTCAGCAAACCAGTATCAACTTGGGTCCCTCATTAATCTGATACATTCTTTCCCCAATATCCAGTTTGGAAAAGACTGAATCATTTAAACTAAAGATTGCTAGAGTTTGATTAATATCTTGCAGGTGCCTGAAGGGGCAGCATATAAAGACCTGCTTCAAAAGTGTGTCCAGAATCCATAAATTATCATCTTGCCATAAGAGGAGATCAATGGCCATCACCAGTGAGCAACTGAGCATGGGCTTGATGGTTTTCCATTAACACTGGGTGTTACAAATGATGCCCTCTCACATCCAAACACCCATGTGATCCACAGTAGGCGTCTTGCTGAAGGTTAATGGCCCAATGTGAAATGATGGGCCTGTGGCAGATTTCATTTATGACCGTTTTTCTATTTATTTAACGTTCTTTCCATCTCTGGCTCAACATTCACTAGCTGGAGTCATTGAACTCAGTCAATACAATATTTTAAATTTGCACACATTTACTAGCCATAGCTTTTAAAAGGTTGCTTTTCTCTATCACTGAATCAAAGAAATAAAATTGGTATGCTTTCAAGTTTTCTGACCAATGGAAATTGCTTTTTTCTATGTTTAAATTGCTGGGTGACTATTTCCAGTTTAGATTTCAAATTTGTGTATGCGCTACAATTTTGATAATTCACATAAGGTACTAGTCACAGGCTACTCATAAATTCCCATTCTTAACTGTTTAAAGGAAGATAAAAGAAAATAAAACCATCAGTGGAAAGGGGATAAAATAGTTTCAAAATTGTGGTGTAGTATTCCATAAAAATGGTTTATTGAGGTTTAAACTAAAGCCAAACAGTTTAGTAAAACATGCAGATTTTAGCTCAGGATTTCTCTTGCATTACTCTTTTTATTATACTTGTTGACTGTCTTCATGATAGTCATGATATTCTGGCCTCTCATTTCCTTGACTTCCAGCCCATCAGTAAATAGCATCCTTCATGCAACCTCGGTCACTTCCATACTTACATGTGGATATCGAGTATTGAATTCTTCTCTTCTCTCATCCTCTTCCTGCCCTATGTCCCTGATGACTACTTTTTACCCTCACCTGTTTCTTCACACCTCCAACTCTGCTTCCCTCATCCTCACTTTCTACTGAAAAACTTGATTCCTATTTCATTAATTAATAGGAACAAAAATAAAATAACATTCCCAAACTACATGACCCCTCTGCTCAGCCACATCATCAGAGCCTGTCCTTTCTGTACCCCCTTCATCGCTATGGGCTCATTGTCCATGTTCTTAATAGAATAGCTGTTCCTAATAGAACAGTTGCACTGGCTCCCATCTTCTCTTATCTACTCTGTTGCTTTGGCTTTGTGTTCTCTCTCCCCCACCAGTTTACCTCTCTGCTATATCATTCCCATCAATGTAAAAAAGTGCTGCTATTTCTCCTTACTAAGAACAACCTTCTATTGATCCCACTTCCTTTCCATCTATCATCTCTTTAGAGCAAAAGTTTTCGAATGTGATTTTTAAAATCTGTGTTCAATTTCTTTCCTGCTTATCTTTCTTAAATCCACTGAACAGTCATTTGTCCCTTTAAAGCCATTAAAATGACTCTTGTAATGGTCACCAATAACTTCCCCACCCACTTAAGCAGGAGATTCTTTTGGATCTAGCTTCCCATTATATCTCATCTCTGACTTCTGCTGCTTCCCTGTTCACATGTTCTCTGACTCTCCTGCCTCCTTTCTATCTTGGATTATGATGGCCTAATCCAGGATAATCTTTCCATTTTAAGATCCTTAATTAAATCACATCTATAAAGTCCCTTTAGTCATTTAACTAACATAGTCAGAGCTATAAGGGATTAAGGATGGGACATCTTTTTCTTTTTTTGGTGGGGGGGACATAAGTCTGCTACCAAAGTGTGTACTATTATTTTCTGCGTAGTAACTGTTCACAGTCACACAGATAGCGACAACATTGGAATTTAAACCAGAGGTCTGATTTGAGGACACATGTTTAACCTCTAGACTACCCTGCATCTCATGGTTACTATTTCTTTTTACAAATGTATGATTACCTCTCTTCCAATGGCATTGTCCTATTGAACTGTGCAGCAGAGTATAGTTAATATAACTGATTAAATGATTCTTGGGTGTGCTTGTGGGCAAAGCTCCAGGTGTTTGGTTCCTTTCAAAGTTGTGGTTTATAATTTTCCACATTTTTATAAATCCTCTCTTAGATACTAACATTGGTTTCTTTCCTTTCCAGTTTAATATCTGGATTTATATGCCTTTAATTAATTGCTATTAGTGGAATAATCACTTTTGTTTTTGAGGAAAAATAATTGCCTCAAATTGATCTCATCTGTAATTTAGCTTTCTATAATATTATGTTAAAAATAAGTACAGCTTTTGATTATTTTGGGGAAACAAATACTGGAACCAACAAATGTTTCTCATTAATACACAATGTCTTATAGAATATTAGAAGCAGGTGTTTCGAATTGTTGATTAGAACTCATAAACTGCACATAAATTAGAGTGTATTCTGAAAATACAAACTTTTGTGAAAGAAAACACACCTTTATGGCAGAAAATTGCTGATAATACTATTGAAGAAGTCTTTGTCTATAAAGGAAAATTTTATCCTTAATCATAGCAAGGCTGTTTATATGTATAAATTCACATCAAACTCATGCAAGTATGTAATATAGTTTAAAATCTGGTTGGGATTTTGTTGGAAAAGAGGTTGCCAGAAAATGATAGAAGCTCATCTTAATGGTTATATTTTTATTTCTTTAATTACAGTTTCCTTATACACACTGAGGGCCACACGATGATGACATGCCAGGTCAGGCCATTTGGGGGTCCATTTCTAAGAAACTGTGAGAATGCATGTGTTGCCTGTGGAATAGGGGTTTTGAGGGGGTTTCCTCTTCATCCTTCCTCTGTCTTTATCTTGTACATGAGTAGAGCACAATTTAGGGGTTTTTGATGTTTTGGCACAACTGGGGACTTAGAGTCCAGAGGACTGGGTTTCAGAATCAGCCCTGCCTTAAACATGATTTGGAGCCATCACTTAGCCTTTTGGGGATTTGATTCACAAAATTATAAACTGAAAGAACTAGACTGTGTGATACTGAATTTCTCTTCCTATGCCCAGTGATGACATTTTCCAGGAGTTCATTATGCAATGCATACTGTCCTTGGTTGACATGGTCCGGGGACAACCAACACAGTGTCATTCCTTCTCAGGGTGGGAAGCCTGTGCTCATTCAAGGAAGTCTTGCCTCTCCCCAGTTTAAGCTCCCCCACCTTTTATTGTTTTGTTTTCTTTGAAGTGTGTCTTCAGGTACTCTCTTTCACTTTCAAACTAAACTTAAGCTCTGCTCCTAAACTATCCTTATCACAGAACAAAACAGTTTAATTTTTCCTTCATTTTCTATTTCTCCAAGATGAAGAAAGTGGAATAAGTTCTTGAATCCCTACACCTCCTAAATGCACATCTATCTATGTGCAACCCAAGAGGTTAGAAACTGGTAGTGTTTTCTGTTTCACCGGTTCTCACTTTTGGCTTCTTTTGTTCTCTCTTCTTTTATTTTCTTTCTGGTTTTATTTTTATGAGCACTGAGCATGGGTGGATTATTTCCCTCTTCTCTCTTTTGCTATTCATCTTCTATCCATCTATATCATCAGCCAAATAAGGTCAAATGTCTTATCCTTTCCAAAATAGCACATTTGATTAGTTTCTTCTCTAGAGAAGACATGTTTGTGTGCCAACTAGCAAATTTAAGGGTGTAAAGAAGGCCTATCCTCACTTATTTCTACACCCCAATAATCAAATACATATTTTATGGCTTTTTGCTGTTGCGATGGTTCCAGCTTGGGAGAGGATGAATAGTCAAGTTATTTGTATTTCCTTAATGAATACTAATTAAACATCTCAGGTTAAATAGCAAGAGTAATAAGCTTTTCATGTAGAGTACCAAAAAAAAAAAAAAAAAAAAAAAAAAAAAAAAAAAAAAAAAAAAAAAAAAAAAAAAAAAAAAAAGGAAGTCAGAAGATACCATATTCTGTAAACTTAGGAACTTTCAAAGCACTAGAATGTATCACTTTCTACTCTGTTAACCTAGTCTCAAATCTGTTCCAGTGATAATTCATGATTCACAAATATAAAATTTGAACTATAAAAAAATATTTCTCTATCTTGGCTACTTAACAGATATATCCCAGAAAGAGCTTTGTTACACCTAGTGTGGTCTTTGAACAAGTAAAATGAGTGCAATTCAGTTAGACAAGTAAAAGTTAAAAGCTTCACTCCAAGCCTAGTTCATCAGATTCGGCATTTTAAAAATACTCGGAAATTCTTACATACATTAGAGTTTGAGAAACATTTCTCTAGAAAGGATTAATACAAAAAAAGTCTACAAAAGTTCATTTGGTGTGAGAATATAAAAACATGTTTGTATTGGTAGATTTTAAAAACAGAGGAAATTAGATCCATATTTATATATAAAATTTGCTCAGATTTATAAAAACCACAGTATTCTCAGTACAGACAATCCTAATATTCTTTACATAAAAAAAAAAAACAAAAACAAAAACAAAAAAAAACCCTAGAACAGTTTCTAGGTTTTTATTGACCCAAAATATGGGGTAATAATTTCAAACAAAACACTAACTGTCCTCATGCTTGGGAGAATGTGAGATGTAAGGAAATTCATTGTGCTATGTGTTAATAAAAATAGTGTAAGTGATACTGTATATTAAAACACCTGAGTTTAAAAGAAAGCATCTTTATCCTAACTTAATTTTTATTGTAACCCCCACTTTCATTAAGGGAGTTTTCACTAAGGCTTAATTACACTGTTCTTTGTGTCCCCCACCTATTTATAATCATACTCCTCTATTCAGTAGAGGGCTAATTGTTTCAAAATAGTTTTCTGAAGCAAGGGCCTCAGGTGTATAGTTAAATGAGGTGTTAATTGGATGGCAGATGCATTAACTTTCATTGGGAAGGAAGGCAGTTTCGACTCAGCTAGGAGGCCAAAGGGTTATTTTAAGGATATTTCCACTCCAGTTTTTAAAGATATAATATTTGTATAGGTTTGCAGTGGAATCTGAAATTCAGGTGAGGTCTGGGAGCATTCAAGTTGTGGCCAAATGCTAATTGTGATAATAACTAAAAATACAATTCATTCCTTTGTATGGCAGTTTTCTGTTTACTTGTACTCCCGTGTAAATACCCTTTGTCTGTTCCATTTACACCAATTCAGGTGGGAGGGTTTGCTACCTTTTCTTTCATCTTCAGCAACTATCCCCCAACCTACATAGAAATCTGTGTATCCACCAACGTCATGGCCACTTCCTCATCACAGAACATGTGCTTCCTTTTGCCTGTTCCCTAACCTCACTTCATCACTTTGGACCTGTGCTGAGACATCTTCCGCTTAGCCTCCCCTACTTAGGATACAAGAAAAGGGTAAATGTCAGGTGTGGCAAAGAGAAGTGAATTGGAAGCATAGGGCAAGAAGAGTCCAGAATGGTGTCCTAGGAATTATAATATCCTCTTCAAGCAGGCCCCTTATATCTATGTCTAACCAAATTAGTTTCCGTGGTCACTGTCTTGTTAAAGAGATCACTACCATAGACAAAATCAGTGCTTTCAAATATGACTGCTAAAATCTAAGAAAATCACCTGGGAGGTTGTTAAAAATGCAGATCCCTGGGTCTCACTTTAGTCATTCAGAGTCAGAGCCTTTGGGGACGGTCTTCAGAAAATTATCTTTATACAAGACCCCCAAGTGGTTAATTCATACAATGAACCACTAGCTATATCTTGGTCTAGGCAGGACACTAGGTCTGTTCGGAGGTATCCAGACATGTAGTGTGAAAAATAGAGCACTTACTGAAGAAGATACAAGCTATAAGAAACATTGTACATAGGACGATGATGCCTCCAGTCTCCTTCAAAGTAGGCACCTTGGAACCTCACATAGTTCTTCCAATCTCCATCAGCTGCCCCGTTGTATTTTCCTGAATCTTATCAATGGTCAGACATTTCTAAGGTGGTTTTAGCTTTTGGAAAAGCCAGGCATCACAGGGCACCAAATCTGGGCTGTAAGGGGGCTGAGTCACCTGGATGATCTGACGTTTCACAAAAAAACTGCATAAGACGTGATGCATGAGCAGGGCACATTGTCATGATGAAGCTGCCAATCACCAGTTGCCCAGAGCTGTAACCTTCTGCATTATCCTAATAGTTTCCACTGAGGAATGTTCAAGCTTAACACAAAATTCAATGCAGATTTGTTACTCTACTCACTCAGTCATTTTGAATGCCATGTCCACATAGTACACATGCTCACTCAGTGATGTCTACTGCTCTCACTGACTGGTATAGTGAAGTCAGCGTTATTCATACCTGCGTATTCCAGCCCACTCTCCTTGGCAGCCAGGTTACATCAATGTCGTGCAAACCTTTCTCATTATATTAACAACGGCTGTACTTTTTCTGTACAGGTTTTGTATTCAAGCTATTGTCAAAGATTGCTAAAATAGCCCTGACCAGTGTGGTTCAGTAGGTTGGCATCACGCAGCACAGCAGAAGCTCAGTCAGCACCTGGGTTGCAGGTTGAGCCCCCTGTTGGGGTGCGTGTGAGAGGCAACGGATCAATGTTTCTCTTTCACATCCATGTTTCTCTCCCTCCCTCCCTTCCTTCCCCTCACTCTATAAACACATAAATAAATAAATAAGATCTTCAAAACAGATAGTTAAAGCAATTAATTCCCTGCCAGTTATTCTACCTTGTTTCTAGAAAAAATAATCAAGCAAACAACCCCTATTGGTTTCAGTGTGTTAAAAAATGTAGAATTTTCAGTACGAGAAAGGTGAAAATTGTGTAGGCCTTATTTTTTAAACTAGCCTTAATGCTCAAAGTGGGGGTATTCTTCAGAGCTATTCAGCACATAAATAAAAATATAACACAACCACTTAACAGCCCTACTCTATAGATGGCTGCTAAAAGATATGTTTTAATGTCCCTGACATCTTTTCACAGTATTTTATTCACACAAACATCTATAGAGATGGTGATTATTCTAAAGAGAAAAGTTTTCTATATTCACATGCTTTGGTATACAAGCATGTGTACAAACCGTAAATGTCAATAAGGCCACAGTAGAACATGAATAGTTGAAAGAAAATGAGAAAGATGATGAATGGGAATTTCATTTTAGTAACCAATCCTAGATTCAGTTGCTGTAACCTTTGTTGCGCTAATTAGCAAAGTCCATAGGGTAAGGCTGACACAGTGAATGGCCCAGGTTGTCGAAATATAATAAGTTCTCTAAATTAAAATACTAGCTAAGTATTTAAAATAGGCTTATTTTCACCCTGGCTGGTGTGGCTCAGTGGATAGGCACTGGCCTGCAAACCCAAAGATCGCTGGTTCAATTCCCAGTCAGGCACATAATCAGGTTGCAAACCAGGTCTCCAGCCAGGTCCCCAGCTGGAGGCAGATGAAAGACAACCATACATTGATGTTTCTCTCCTTTTCTTCCTCTCTTCCTTTCCCTCTCTCTAGAAATAATGAATAAAATCTTTCAAATAAATTAATAAAATAGGTTTATTTTCTTGGTTGGTCAGGAACACTATTTGGCTAATTTAACTCCATTGATTGTTGAAACACCATTAACAAATTCTAAAGCATATTTGCATGACTATATAAATTAACATACACTAGAAATTCAAAAATTATAGAAAACTGCTTTTTATTTTTATTTCCTTGGTGTTCTTAAGACTTTACAGCAAACAACAGAAAGGGTGCATATAATGTATTAAAACTCATAGTTTCTTACGGAAGTTTCTGTGTGAACATAAAAACATTATTTTAACAAGACCAATAAAATGTTAGCATTTTCTATAAAAATAAAGGTGCTGTTATATGGTCAATTAAGAACAAAATTTTTATTACTGCTATTACAATGAGTAGAAGAGCCTGTTACTGATTGCCAACTGCCAGTAAATGCCTCCTGCAAACTGACCTCAAAATTTTAGCTGTCACATTGAATTGGATTATTTGAGCCTTTGAAAGAAAAACACAAAGTGAAAGTGGTTTTCTAGAGGTTTTTTGATATAATTAGAAAAGCAACCATGAGGTCTGTCCTGAAAGTATTGAGCCAATGTCAATATAATTAAAAGCTTGCTTGTCCGATACTTTTGGGACAGACATCCTCATATGTCAATCTGTGTATTATTCTTACAGTATAGAATTGGTTGTCTTAAGCTCTGGCTGGTGGCACAGTGGATAAGGCACTGGCCTGTGAACCCAAAGTCACTGGTTCAATTCCCAGCCAGGGCACATAACCAGGTTGCAAGCCAGGTTTCCAGCCAGGCCCTTAGCTGGAGGCAGGTGAAAGGCAACCATACAGTGATGTGTCTCTCTCCTTCTCTGCCTTTCTCCCTTCCCCTATCTCTGAAAATAATAAATAAAATCTTTAAAATAAATAAATAAAATTGGTTGTCTTTAGGAACAAACTTTATTCATTAGTCATTTCCTTTATGAAAAATTATAGAAGTATATGTCTTAACCAAATTTATTTAAGTGTAATCAAAGCAAACACTAGTTTTAGGCAATTATATTTGTTATTTGTGACCAAAAGCCTCATGGAAATCTGAATACTCACTCAGTTTTATTCTTATACCAAAGACATTATTAGCCAAATTACTTTTATAGATTAATCAGTATTCATATTATGTCTCCCTATGAGGTAAAAGTTTTCAAATGTATGTTTTTACTCCCTGTATCTTTATGTCATATAGGTTGATTATCTATTCAGGAACATCATAAAATGAGCTTTCTTATCCTCAGCTGAGTTAAGCTTTCTCATTATGCAAAAAATGTGTTGAGGTAGAAACGCTGTCTCTGTACAGCAACAAGTCAGTAGCTTTGATAATTAAATTGTGTCCTTGGTTCCACATTTTCTTCATTTTTCTATTTTTTGTCTAGAATTTTCTTATAGATGGAGATAAAATATTAATTTGTGGATGACTAAGCAATAGATGTCAAATACAGGTTGGGAATCAGGATATTTAGTAAAGTTTTAGATGGCCATAACTATTTTCACAAGCTAATTTCCTTCCCTGAGATAATTTTTATATGCTCATCATACACTCTTATATCATCTTCAGCAGAATCATTTGCAAGAGTTAATGAAGACAGGAAGCCACTGGAATTTGTACCCACTGCTGCTGGGAATGTAAAATGGTATTGCCACTTTGGAAAAAAGCTTGACAGTTTCTTATAAAGTGAAACATACTACCCAGCAATTGTACTACTGGGAATTCATTCAACGTACAAAAAAATATGTCCAAATATAGACTTGTGAAAGAATGCTAACAGCAACTTTCTTCATAAAAGTGAAAACCTGAAAACAACTCCATCAACAAGCAAACTGAGTGGTGGTATAGAAATGATAAGAAATGGATACAAAGGAATTTTCTGGGGTGATGGAAATATTCCTTATCTTGATTGGGCATGTAATTGTCCAGATGTACACATTTTCTTTTCTTTTCTTTTCTTTTATTGTTCTTGTATTACATCCATCCCCTTTTTGCTCCCCTCTGTCCCCCTTCCCACCCACCCATTCCCCCCAAAGTCAATCCCACCTGTTGTCCATGTCCATGGTTCCTTTATATTAGGTTCTTGTCTAAACTGCTCCCCTTCCTTGACTCTGCCTCTCCCCTCCCCCCAACTCCCTTCCCCCTGACCACTGAAGGCCTAGTCACTGTATTCATATATTTGGTTCTGTTTTGCTTGTTGTTAGTTTTGTTCATTATTGTCCTGTAATGGGTAAGATCATATGATATTTGTCCTTCACTGACTGGCTTATTTCGCTCAGCATAATACTCTCCAGTTCCATCCATGTTGTTGCAAAGGGTAGGAGTTCCTTCTTTCTTTCTGCTGTATAGTATTCCATTGTGTACACATTTTCAATACACATTGAACTGCACGTATACCAATATCTGTGCATTTTACTATATATTAATTATAATGCAATATAAAGATCTACATACATACATAGATACATAAATGGATGGATGGATGGATGGATGGATGGATGGATGAATGAAATTTATGGGCTCTGGATTCATGAAGTATGGATTTACAACTTGTTGGCTGTGTGTTTTCCTTAAAACTTAATTTGATAATAATTAGACTTATGAAGATAAAGTTAATACATCTTAAGATAATAGAACAGTGCTAGTATCATAGCAATGCTTCAAAATATTTTGTTATTATGGCATTTTTTCCTTTGTAATGTGAAACCTCAATTGATTGTAACTCAACATCAATGTCTGTTTCATATACTATACTGTTTCTAACTAGGTAGAAATATAATTTATTGGCCAACAACCATGGCATGTATTTTTATTATAAAACAATTATTTTTTATTATAAAAATCAAGATACTAAATGATTACTTGCCATTTTATTGTGTTGAGCTAGATCTGTTCACAAGTAACTAGTCATTTTACTTGTCCATGTGGCAGGTGCAAAACTAATATATAAAGTTTGACTGAGACCATTGAAAAATTTGACCTCACCCACTTACATATTTTGTATACTGAATTCCAAAATTCTTAGTTTAAATAAAGATCCCTAGGAATGCAGTCTTAGACACTTTCACATAATGGAGAGAGAAAAAGTCACTGGTTTTCACAAATGAAATACAACAGAATTAGTAGCTGTGAATACAACTGCCAGTCTGTTCAATCCACTGAGTAAAGCTTGCTTTAAAAACACCAGGAACGAAAACCTTTAATAATTGAAGTAATCCTTCCCTAGGATTTATCTGTTAGCTGAAAAGATCTTGGACTTCCTATTAGGAGATAAATTACCAAAGGTATTATGGATGCTTGAGCTGGTCTGACCTTGGTATCTCCTATTTAGCCCTGCATATGTAAGCTGTTAGGAAGTTGTCCTGTCACCTGGCAGGACAGCTGTAGTCACAATGAGTGACTAGGGAAAAATTGGTTTCTCCCACTGAGGTCTTTCATTACTACCCATGATTTCGTACTTAAAAGGCCACTAGAAAGTCATTCCTTGCATTGTTAGGCCCTTAGGAGGGCAGTTAGAAAAGCAGTAGACTTACCTAGTAGCAATTTATATTTATTGAGTCATAGAAAAGTACTCCTCTTTCTTTATTAAATGTAGTCTCATCAGACTCCTTGTTAAAGGCTTTGTTTATTTATATAAGCATAACTAGCTTTCTGCTAGCCTGCTCCGATATAGGTTATCTATCTCCCCTTTAAGAAAAGGTTTAGATTCATTGATGTCTAAAATTCTCGGGTCCATTTATATCCATCTGTTCATGATAGGGAGCTCTGACTTTAATCCCTGTTTTTGTTAGTTAATACCTTTTCCTTAGCTGATTATATGGATTGGAGTCATAGAAAAGGGGAATAGTATAGAGATCAATTTAGCATAAATGCTAATATATTTGAATTTGATATTATACTAATCACTGGGTATGCCTTATTTGATTAACTTCATTTTCTACAGAGTTATTAATTTAATAACTGTAAAGTCATTTTTCTTAGGAATAAAAACTATTTGGACTTCCATACCCCAAGAAAATCTTTTTCTGGCATTATGAAGGAGATCATTCACCGCAGACCCATAAACTTTTAACATGTCTACAAACTTAGTCTTATAGACTATGGTTTAACAGCAAATTAAATGGCAGTTCATTTTTTAAGTATATTTTATTGATTATGCTCTTATAGTTGTCTTAAATTCCTTTCCCTTTGTTCCCCTCCACGCAAGACAGCCATTCTCTCCTGTATTCCCATCCACCCTTAGTTTGTGTCCGTGGATTGTACATATAAGTTCTCTGATTTCACTCTTTCCTCTATTATTATTAAATTCTCCCTATCTTGAACCCATCAACTATGTTTCCTAATCCCTGCATCATTTTCCCATTTCACCCCCTGCCCTCCCTCAGCTGATAATCCTCCCAATGATCCCCATATCTATGATTCTGGTTCTATTCTGGTTGTTTGCTTCATTTGGTTTTGTTTTTATTTTTTAGGTTCTATTGCTGGTAGTTGTAAATTTGTTGCCTTTTTAATGTTCATAATTTTGATCCTTTTTTCCTTAAATAAGTCCCTTTAACAGTTCTTGTAATAATGGCTTGGTGATGATTAACTCCTTTAGCTTCACCTTGTCCAGGAAGCACTTTATGGGCTCTTCCATTCTAAATGATAGCTTTGCAGTACTCAAGCATATCTGTAAAGTCTGTGAGTGTCTTTATCACCAGCGTTTTGAACTCTGTTCGGTTGGCTATCTCCTCATCACTTAGTTCTCCACTAGAATCTTGATTCGTTTCCTTTTTTGGGCCACACTGCCCTGTCTCCTCAACTTGACAGGCTCTGGTGTTTGCATTTGCTTCGTAGGTAGAGCCTACACACCTGTTACATTGTTAGGGGCGGAGCCTTAGGTATTCATCAATACAAGGTGACCCTTTTCACCACGTTGCAGCACTCCGTGTAGGGAAGGTGACTGAGAGGGAACAGCGCTGCTTGCTCAGCACTCGCCCCTCTTCCAAGCACTTCTCCCATTTCCTGTATGGGACTAGTGCCCCTCTAGCTGTTGTCCTGCTTGTGGTTCCCAGAATGGGTGGGCTTACAGATATTTCAGGACCATGGGGGCCCTCCAAACACAGAGACTCTGTTGAGAGACTGGCCATTCCTTTCTCTGCCCCAACCCCGACTTGCTTTCACAGTCAGAAGCAATGTGGCTTTATTTTGTCCTCCCCTCTCCCGGCAATGGAACTATGAGCTGCACAATGTAACTGCACTTTCCACTGGTGGATCACATTCACTGGCCCACTGCAGGTGCTGTGCCACCAAACTGGATCCCCTCTGTCCCAGCTCCATCCCTCCTACTTGTCCAGATGAGTGTTTCTTCTTTGTATCTTTTGTTTGTTGGACTTCTGTGCAGCTCAAAATTCTGGGATTTCTGGTTGTCTCTAGTTTTGAGGTAGACGCACACATTTTTGGTTGTGAATGGAGACACAGCGTGTCTACCTTTGCCTGCATCTTGGATCAAAAGTCTAAATGACAGTTCTTTAAGTCTTAAAACCTGTCTATTAATTCTGAGAATGGAGTGAACAATTCATTTTGTACACATTTTTAAAGTTTCTTTAAAAAGGACTATGTTATGACTGTCTATAGGAACACAACCTCAGCAATCTCAACATTTCTTTAAATATATGTATCGGAACAATCCAGGCACTAACAAGATTATATAAGTGACCATTATATGCTTCACCTGCTGTCAGAAATGTCAGGATTTTCTTGTAAATATTTCTGACACCCTGCAGGCAGAAGAACCCTCATTAAATGCAAATTGAGCTATTGGAGAAGATGATCCTTTTTGCCTGTTAACGGCTGGAAACTTGTTCAAAAGGCTTTTGCTGAGGCAAAAATCCATCAATAGGCATTGAGGAAGAAATCACTAAGCACTGGGAAAATGGGGAAAAGCATCCCATTTTGAAAAGCTGTTGATTGGGCCTTTAAAATGTCAGTTTGCAATCTGCAGGGAAATTTATTGCAATATCTCTATACTATTATTCAAAAACAAAATGAATCTTAATGTTATGCCTCTGCATGGAGTCTGTCATGGTGATGACCTTCAAGTTAAAAAAGATATGGAAGCAAAATTTACCTTAGAAGGCACCCTATCGCTAAATCTGTAATTTGTATATCAAAATATGATTAAAGAAAGCATTTTTTCCCCTCGATATTGAAGTTCAACATTTTCAGCTTGGTAGTTGAATATTTCCTCTTATTTTCCTGTGTTCATTTTTTTTTTCAGAATTGTAAGAGAAACAGTTCTTTCCAATTATATTTTAGCCTGTCTACAAACTATTGATAGTCAAAGTAATGACAATAATAACTAACTCCTATAAATTTAATCATAGTAGTTGGCTATAAATTGCTATTAGAAAGTTTTACTCCTGTTTTTATACATAACAACCTTCAAAGTTTAAAAAATTACAATCTGGACTAGTAACATGCTTTCTATGTCTAAATTTATATATACAATTTACATACATATGTAATGATTTCATTGTTTGCTCCATTTCTGGGGGGTAGGGGAGATTCTCTTAATGTATATAATAGAAGAAATGAAGGTTTTCTCCCAGGCTCTGTGGAACACTTCCAGTAGCTGCGTCATGTGGTGAAGGCAGGATTTATGAAACAGGAAAGAGAGTGCAACACATGATGCTGTGTGAGGCATAAGGTCCCAGGTCAATGGAACTGACCAAGCAGCAGAGGCCAGCTGTATGAGTACAGCACTGGGGTTCAGGCCCCCAAGTATGTCCAGTTCTTGCTTCTAGCAAGAAAGATAGAGCAAAATATGGCCAATACTCGAGTCAACTAGCATGTCACCATCCTAAAGATTTGTCAATAGGTTGTTGGTTCCAATTCTAGATCTGCCTCTGCATAAAAAGCATATCCCCAACATCCCTGACCAGGCTCTAGCTGACATAGGAACTTAGGAAAGGGGATAAAGATTCAAGTTAAGAATAGAGGCCTATAAGGCTGGCAGCAGGTAAAACTGGTCTGATGAATCATAATTATGTAAATTATAGCCAGTTTCATATACTTTATTCTATTTTGTCTGATAATTATACTTGGTTTGTAAAGATATTTTCAGGGACGGGGTATTAAAGGAAAATTATCATGGCTACCTCTTGCATCAGGCAGGGTTGTAGAAGGTCATAGGATGATTCCTGAGCCTTCCAGTGAGAGGTGTGGATAGTCCTACCTAAGGGATGCTAGAGAAGAAAAAGGTACAAGGAAGAAAGCAGAAGATAGGACACACAGCTCTCAAAATCTGTAGTCCATAATGGGACACTATTGCTAGAGTGGAAGTGCCTACTGCACTTCAGTGTGGCTCAATATTCTGGAATTTCTGGTTGTCAAGTTTTGAGACAACCATAAGACTTAAGAAAATGTCCTGAAAGACATTTTTAATTTCTTAAATTAAAAATTTAAATTAAAAATGTTATTTATTTTTGTTATTTTTAATTGAGTTTATTGGGGGTGACAGTGGTTAATTAAATTATATAGGTTTCAGGTATATAGTTCTATAATATATCACCTGTATATTGTATTGTGTATTCACCACTCCAAGTTAAATCTCCTCCCATCCCCATTTACCACCACTTTACCCTCTTCTACCTTGCCCCCCAACATGGCCTCCTTTCCCTCTTGTAATCACCTTCTGTTGTCTGTATGAGTTTTTTCTCTTTGCTTAATTGCTTCACCTTTTTCACCCATCCCCCAACTCTTTTCCCCTTTGGCAGCTATTTCTAGTCATTTCCATTTTGTTTGTTAATTTATTTTGTTTATTGGATTCCAAATATTTTATAAGTGAAATCATATGGTATTTGTCTTTCTCTGACTGGCTTATTTCACTTAGCATAATACTCATCAGGACCATCCATGCTGTCACAAAAGGTAAGATTTCTTTTTTCCATTTTTTTTTACTGCAGAAGTATTCCATTGTATAGATGTACCACAGCTTTTTTTAAATCCACTCATCTACTGATAGACACTTGGGATGCTTCCAAACCTTGGTTATTGTAATTAATGGTGCAATGAATATGGATGTGCACATATTCTTTTGAGTTAGTGTTTTGAGTTTCTTTGGACATATTCCCAGAAATGGAATTGCTGGTTTTAAGGCAGTACCATTTTTAATTTCCTGAGGTAACTCTATACTATATCTCACAGTAGCTGCACCAGTCTGCATTCCCACCAAAGTGCATGATGGTGCCCTTTTCTCCACATCCTTCCCAGCACTTGTTTGTTGATTTAATGATGATGTCCATTCTCACAGGTGTGAAATGGTATCTCATTGTGGTTTTAATGTGCATCTCTCTGATGATTAATGATGTTGAACATCTTTTCATATGTCTGTTGGCCATCTGTATGTCTTCTTTGGAGAATGTCTATTCAGGTCCTTTGCCCATTTCTTAATTGAATTGTTTGGTTTGTTTGGTTTTTTTGAAGTTGAGTTTTGTAAGTTCCTTATACATTTTAGATATTAAGCACTTATCAGATGTATTGGCAAATATGTTCTCTTGTTTATGAGTGGTCTTTTCATTCTGTTGATGGTTTCCTTTGCTGTGCAATTGTGAATGGGATTGTTTTCCTAGATACCCTCTCTGATAATTCATTACTGATGTATAAAATGCAACTGATTTCTGGCTATTTTGTATTCTACTGCTTGACTGAATTTATTTATCAGTTTCTGTGTGTGTGTGTGTGTTTGGTGAGATTCTTAGGGTTCTCTCTGTACAGTATCACATCACCAGCAAATAAGTTTTATTTCTTTCTTTCTAATTTGAATGGCTTTTATTTCTTCTTTTCTGATTGCTGTGACTAGGAATTCTAGTATTAAGTTGAATAAGAGTGGCGAAAGCAGGCATCCTTGTCTCATTCTGGATCTTAAAGGAGATGCTTTTAGTTTTGGCTCATTGAGGATGAAGCCTTTTGTGGCTTTGTCATATATGGCTTTTATTACATTGAGGTATGGTCCCGCTATTCCCACTTTTCTGAAAGTATTTTATTATAACTGCATGCTGAGTTTTATCAAATGCTTTTTCTGCATCTATGAATATGATCATACAAGGTCTGTCCCAAAAATATTGGCTGCACAAACTGTTTTAATTATATTGACATTGGCACTATACTTTCAGGACAAACTTCATATGGTTTTATCCTTTATTTGGTTTATGTGGTTTATCAAGTTTATGGTTTGCAGATATTATACCAATCTTGCATCCTCAGAATAAATCCTACTTGATTATGGTGCATGATCTTTTTAGTATATTGTTGAATCTGGTTTGGCAACAGTTTATTGAGGGTTTTTAGCATTTACAATATGTTCATCAGTGATATGAGCCAAAATTTATTTTTACTGTCTTTATCTAGTTTTGGAATTGGGATAATGCTGGAATCATAAAATGAGCTTGGGAATATTCCCTCCTTTTGAATTTTTGGAATAGTTTGAGAATAATAGGTATTTGTTCTTTGCATGTTTGGTAAAATTTACCTGTGAAATCTTTGGTCCATGACTTTTGTTTGTTGGAAATTTTTTTATTACTGCTTTAATTTCACTAATAGTAATCTGTCTATTTAGATTCTCTGATTCTTGTTGACTCACTTTTGAAATATTGTATGTTTCTAGGAATTTATCCATTTTGTCCAGAGTGTTCAATTTGTTGACATATAGTTGTTCATAATATTTTCTTGTAATCCTTTGTATTTCTTTTGTGTCAGTTGTGACTTCTTCTCGTTCACTTGTAATTGTGTTTATTTGGGTCCCTTCCCCTTTTTTCTTGATGAATGTGGTTAAAGGTTCATTAATCTTATCACTTTAAGTAACCAGCTATTGGTTTCATTGATTATATATATATATGCTTTCTTTTTTCATTTCTTGTCTGGTATTTATTATTTTCTTCCTTCTATTAACTTTGGGCCTTGCTTGTTGTTCTTTTTCCAGTTATTTAAGTGTAAAATTAGATTGTTTATTTGAGATTTTTCTTGTTTCTTTTTTTTTTTTTTTTTTTATTGTTGTTGTATTACATCCATCCCCTTTTTGCTCCTCTCTGTCCGCCCACCCACCCACCCATTCCCCCCAAAGTCAATCCCACCTGTTATCCATGTCCATGGTTCCTTTATACTAGGTTCTTGTCTAAGCTGCTCCCCATCTTTGCCTCTATCTCTCCCTCCCCCCTACCCCGTTCCCCTGACCACTGAAGGCCTATTCCTTGTATTCATATACTTGGTTCTGTTTTGCTTGTTGTTAGTTTTGCTCATTATTGTCCCGTAAGAGGTGAGATCATATGATATTTGTCCTTCACTGACTGGCTTATTTCACTAAGCATAATACTCTCCAGTTCCATCCATGTTGTTGCAAAAGGTACAAGTTCCTTCTTTCTTTCTGCTACATAGAATTCCATTGTGTATATGTACCAAAGTTTTTTGATCCAATCATCCATTGATGGGCACTTA